>JAPZDY010000003.1:866399-880650 GCA_029783645.1 Ctenochaetus hawaiiensis | reverse complement strand
CAAGTCCAAGTTGAGTCTCAAGTCTTTGGAGGATGAGTCTCAAGTCAAGTTCCAGACACTGCATGTGATTAAATCAAAAACTCGAGTCCCCATCTCTGCTTTTGACCTGTACATATATATTATAAGCACGCTGTCAGCAAGCAAATTTAAGTGGCCAAATTATCATGATATGGACGTGTACTAATAAATGAAATCCAGCTTAGCTTATAGGAATGGGAAGTTTATAATGATCTCAAGCTGAAAAGACTTGAATGATGATTTCCTTTGCTTTTGCAGCTGGAGGGGCTGATGGATCACAGTCACTTTGACATATTTCCTCCTGACACAGAGGAGCCTCCTGATGAGCTGTCTGGATGGGATAAAGACTTTTGAGGGTTCAGATCATGGTGAATCTGAGCAGCATCAGGAGATCCGGCTCATGCAGCTGCTGTGAGTTAGCAAGCTAACTCCTAAAGCTCTGCCTTTTCACTGTCATAGATCCTTACTGTGCTTTACGTGGAGCACATCACTGTGACAGCTGGGACTGAACAGGTAGCTGCTGTGAGGAGAGTAATAATCATCCTGCCACTTTACAGACTTCTTTAAATGACCTTTACCATAAAACTACATACACACACACACACACACACACATGTCATACAGGTAAATGCAGCAGTGATATATTGTCAACAACTTTTTATGGCATATTCCTCTTCAAGGCTCAGGCCACTGGGGATCATATGCCAACAGAAAATTCAAGTAATTGAAAAAAAACAACAAAAAGATTTAACTGTAAAATATTTTTTTTTAATTTTGTTTTGGTCAGCTCTGCACATTGTGGTTCTTCTTTTTTTAACTGTCTTGTTTTTTATCTTTATGATTAGTTTGCTGTGTGTTGTGCCTGTAAAAACATTCTTATTGCAGTTTTAGTTTAAAGACCTCAGACCTCAGCTCCTTCTACAAAACCTGCTTTTCCCAAATACAAATGTGGGCCCTGGAAATACCTTATATCACATCCTGAGCCCCCTTTTAGCTCCAGGTCCCAAGGCTGAGGAAAATAGCTATATGTTGCAGTATAACACTGTATCAGTTTATCGCCTTTTGAATCAGCAGCAAGCTTCAGTGTTCACTATTATTAGGTATGAGTTACATTCATCAATGTAATTACGAACAAGAATACATAAGTAGTCCATTTCCATGCCATAACTCTTTTAATTGGCCTGCCTTTAACTTCCTGCATTTTAAGATGGTCCCGTCTTCTCTGTGCAGAAGCTTAAGTTAAAATGCATTGACCCTGTCTATTGGATCAGCTTATACAGCCTAGCATTATCAGCCACTTCTGTGGTTTGTCCAGTGATTCAAAATAGGTCTGGTGTTGTGCTTATTAATGATTTCCACTCTGTTGAAGAGACAAATAACCAATCAGTGTTTTGTATGTGGGATTATAAAGGAGGGTTTAATCTCCCTAAATAGTTAGCTGCCTAAATCCATGACATAGAGTAATAGAGAAATAGTCACTACAATGACCACAAATATGAATAAGACTGGTACAGCTATGTGGGTTACTTTAAGCTGACTTTTAGATGATACTTCAATTCTTTTATTAGAACTTTTCTTAAGTTGTGGCCACTGCAGCAGGATATACTGAAAGCATACTAATGAAGCACTGATAAAAGTTTGTAATCAAGCCACAGTGTGATTCTGTTGTATAAGTCAGTTATCAATAAACTACTCAAACCTAACAACTCTTCTTGTGATCTGTACAATTATACTGACATATGTAAAAGATGTTAACACATTTTCAGTGAAACTTTGTTTAATATGTAAAACTGATTTTTACATTCTGTTATGAATATGCAGCTCTTGTATTTTAAATTTAGCTGATTATTGTTGTTTTGTTTGTACCTCATTCTTTGTAAAATATGTCTCTTGTGAGTCCTGTAACTGTAAAGCATTAACTCTTAAGCAGAACAAAGATCCGCAATACAGACCACGCTATACTCAGGCTGAGTTTATTCTATATAGAACAAGATATGGCTTCTAAGCTGGAACAGGTGAGCTGGTTCCATGAGGGCTTAGTGATGATGTGCTACTACAGTACTCCAGTGATCAAACAAAGGCAGGCGAGGACAGGGCTGGATGTGGTGGCAGAGTGGATGTAGTGGATGTAGCAGGGACAGGCACAGAAACAGGCAAAGAGCAAGCAAGGCAGGCTAAATCTCAGAATCAGGCCAAACTGTTCACCACAAGAAATCAACGATGAGTTGGTGGGGAGTGGAGAGTCAGACCAGGCTTGTACACTGCAGTGGAAGAGAGTGGCTGATGAGCTGATACAGAACAGATGTGTAGATGGCCCAGGTGCAGGTGCAGCACCCAGCCCACACTGACAGAAACAGACAGGAAAACAGACAATACAAACACAGAACAAGAGGGGAAAACAAAGGACAACAGTGGGGAGAGACACTGTGCATCCCAACAGTAACATTATCCGAGTGTAAAATTTAAAGTTCAGCATAGAACAGCTGAAGTTGAGACCATTATTTATTTAATTATCCATTAATTAATAATTTTTTCAAATAATCTTATCTTGAGTCCCAGTTATTGGCCTTTTCTCCAAACTTTTAACCATATCTCACAGTCTTCTTCAGTCACGTTAACAGGTTTTGCATATGAGGGACATGATCAATTGCATCTCTGGTTTTCGATGTGACTGTGAGTGCACCCGTGGGTGAACCCGTTTGTTCTTGAATTCCTCTGGAGGTGGATTCTGGCAAACTGCTGCCCAACTCAAACCGCTTATTGTTTTTCTCCCAGAGCGAAGGAAAAAATGTTCAGTCTGCTCACAGTTGGAATTCTGCCACAGAGGCAGAAGTCTGTGTGTGTTTGAATGTTGGGATATTTGTCATTCCCACAGTAGTGAGGGTGGTGTGGTTGGGGAATCTGATGGGTGAAGCAGACAGCAGAGAGCATCACTGTGCTGTACTAAGAGCACCCAAGGCTGTCATTCTGACATCTCGTGTATCATTAATCAATAAAAAAGTAAATAAAATACATTTAGCTTTAGCTTAAATTGACAAAAAGGAAGAAATAGTTATTTCAAACAAAAGTGCATTTATTTAGGTATTTCTCAAATGTCCTCATTTTTAAATTGGCATCAATTTAATGCCAAATACCATGACAGACAATGTCACACTGTGCTTGTAAAAGTGGAAAAGTAGAGATGAAAAATAAGCAATCAGTCTACTGAGGTTTTGGATCCCTTTCACCACAAATGCTTCACAATGCTTCACATGAGCCAATTGTCACTTTCCTATCAGAAATGTAAAGATCGGATCATGGAGATCAGTCAGCTGTACAATGTCCTATGTGTCTCAAGAGGACTTTTCTTAAGTCTGGGGAAAACAAACAAAAAAACAGAAAACAGAAAACATGACATTGTGATGTTTTTCAGGTTATCAGTTTCTCACAGAGGATTTAATGCATAAGATGTGATAGCTCTCTGTTGACTGTCTGCTTGTAATCCAGCTCCCCCACTGTCACTCTGCTTTTCTGATCCCCCTCACACACTTCAGGACTGTGAAGCTGTTCACTCAGCATTTCCTCCTCCATCTCCAAGTATGACATTTTGACAACAAATATCAAACCACAGTGACCACTGGACTTTAGTATGAAACATTTACACATTAAAATGTCTGAAACAACTATGTAATTCACTGCAAAATTATTAAACAAAAGGGGAAAATTCACCCTGCAGAGGTTTGGCATGTATATCTGTATAGCATAAAGGTTAAGGTTAAGGTTTACTCTTTATCTTTTTATATTAACCGAGCAAAGTCATAATAACTAGATCACTACGATGCTTATCAGAGCTGCTCTGAGATCTGTTGCTGTTTAGTCACTGACTGCTCAGTCCAAGGCAAAGTCACAAGCACACTATGAATCAGCACTGAGATCCATCCTGCTGAGTGGCTCTTCATCGATAAATGAACTGAAGTTTAATAAAAATGCGAATAAAAAAAAAGTAAGATTTGTAATAATAACTATTTAGAGTTACATTGTTATTTTTATACACAGAGAAGCTACATCACGCATCAATGTTGATATAACTACTGAAATTATAACAAAATGTCTGTATCAGTGTTAAAAGTAATTTCAGCAATGACACAAGGGATAAGACACCACCGATCTATAAATACTGATGTTATGGAGGACATTGTTACTTCTAGTTTTAGGGATGTAGACAGAGTCCCCTCCAGTGGTCACAGTGATTTACTACAACTCATGATACACGTTTTGGTACAACTCAAATCAGCCTTCACCCATTAACACACAAATTCACACACTAATGACAGGTGGTTTTTCTACACTGTGCCAGCAATCAAGAAATCAAACACATTCTTAATTTAAAGTAACAGCCATCAGGAGCAATTCAGTATCTTGTATCATTTGTTGTAGTTACTGACTGTATCCACTAGAGGTCAGACGAGACAAACAATTACAATTATATCATTCGTGGACAGCTGTTGAAAAACAAAATCTGCATGTATGTTGTTATTCACAAGGCTCTCAATATTAATGCAACTGAGTCATTTAAACCACCTTCAACAGGAACTGTATTTATATCTATTTATGACATGACTTTTGTTTGAGTTTGCATGGCCTGGCATAGCTTTAATCAATAACGTCACAATTCCATTCAGTTGTGTCACTGAGCCATGAAGCATGGTGCATGCACAATTGCATGACCCCTGGAACACCTGATTAACATTTCATTAACTAACACCTTTCATATAACGTAAATGTAGCAACATTTAAGTTTGAAGGTTTTTTTAATGTAAATTTGCAAATTTACAGCTTTGTGTATGTATTAACACAGTTTCTTTGTTTTTGTTTTCTATTGATCCTATAAGGAGTCATGTCTATTACTTTTCAAATTAATTTCTTCCCCAGTCAAGAAATTACTATCATTTACTATCATGCAGCTGAATGGCAGTGCTTCAGCTTGTGTGCTTCCATCATGTCAGTTTGTGTCAACAAAGTGGTCCTGGTGATCAATTTATTATGAATATATCAAATGTCTTTTTAACATGAACATTACGTAACTTACCCTTTTCTTTGCATCAATGATATGGTTATAATATATGGCCAATAAGAATTTGCTTTTGACCCTTTATATTGTCTCAGTTTCCATTCTTATATTTAGTCTTTTCTTTATGTTTTAATTATGTGCCAAACTGAAATTCTCACTTTCAGTCTTTTCATCGTTTTTAACCTCATTGTATTATTGCTACATGCCACATGCTACAGGAGCACATCACAATAAATCACACAACATATTTCCTTTTTATTTTACTTTATTTAAAAATAAAATGTATATTGATGCAATATGCATATTTAAACATACAAGTTGCCGAACATCCTACATGTAAATATGAGCTGTAAGTGAGACAAAAGCAGTACTTGTTGTCTCACTTAATTCAACATGCATCCCTTCTGATATAACTGATCTAACACAATAAAAAGACTGTGTGGTAATAATAGCACACAATGAAGTTTACCCTTGAATCAAACCCCAACAATGTTACTGAGCCAGCACTGCACCCATGATGGTTTGTCATCATATGTTTTTTTCTCTGGTAACTGTTGAGAAAAGGTCTTTATCGTTTTTTTAATTATCTTTTGGTCTTTTGGACATTTTCCCCTATGATTTCCTATGAGGCTCAGAGTCAGTAATCTTGCATTCTAACAGTCTGTGCTTTTTCTTCAATATACATTGCAAAGAATCAGGAAAGTTTACTAGGTAACATTCAATACGTTGTTTGGAAGACCAAAAAACAAATAGCAGAAAGGGCAAATTTGCAAAATACAGTTTGGAGTGTATGCTGACTTTGCCTCTGTTCATCAAGAAGTGCACATTAATCGCCCTAACTTCTGACAAACAGCAAATACCTTCTTTATCACCAAATGCATATACAAACTGGGCTGGCTTTCACCATGTGTTGAAACTGCATAAGCAGTATCTGACACGAAAAGAAAAGCAGAACTCTGGAAGAAAAAGAACCAGAGTTCATGGACACTTTGGGAACCATCAGTGTGTACATTCCTCACTGTATATAGTAAATGTCTGTGAAGTGCAATGACCAGTGAAGTAAAGAAACAGAAAATGAAGAACAGTCCAGATGCAGATTTGCACAAGAAAACATGTTTGGTCAAATTTTGCTTTGCATTTAATCTGAATTCAGTTAAAGACTATCCCTGAAACCATTTTACACCAGTTTAGAAGATGGTGATGTTTGTGAGTTTGTCAAAATATAATTTTTTGTGGCTTCATGTCAAGTAATTATTATGAGAGGGAAATGTGATTTACATTTTATGTCTCTTGGTGGAAACTTGTTTTGTAGATTTGTTAACCATCATACATTTTTAAATGTGTTGTAGTTAAATTCTCCTCCATGTTTGGAAACTATTTTGTGGCTTGTGAGCCTCACAAATCACAAAACTGGCATTTAAAAAAGGCTTTCATCTGACAACAGCAAGCATGGCTGTGAAAGGCACCAGGAAACAAAATACTGACACAGTTTGGTTGTAAGGAGCAGCATGTAACTTGGTGAGTTTGAGTTTTTTGTTCTGCTTATAATAACTACATGTGTAAAAGCACCAGAGGATTTTCACTTCAAGTCTTATCAAACCAAAGTGGAGGTTAAATAAGTTCTGCTTGGACGGTAGAAACACCTCTGAACCTACACATCTGATATCACATTTGCTTCCCACTGTGCTTCAGCAGTCAACACAAGGACACACTCTGCAGCACACTTTGTTGCACTCAGTTGTTCACATTTTAAGATGAGAAAGCATAAGAGAAAAACTACAACCCTGCCTAATGAAAAAAAATTCCACAAACTGCACTAAATTTGTGGATTACTGATTTGGAAAAGTCCAAAAATGGTCTCAGATTGTAACAGATAATCCAACAAGCACTGCATTTAAGCACACCAAGGCCTTAACAGTCTTTTTGTGCAGTGGTAAACATAATATGACTCCCCAAGTGCCATTTCTTTATCTGAGATAACTCATGACTCCTGCATCTTGTCTGGAACAAGACGAGAATGTCGGTGATGCAACACTGGCACAGAAGACAAATCACAGCACTTAGTGCTTCATGTTGTTTTATCATAGCGCCTTTACATGGTGTATTTTAACTGTATTAAGAGGGTAATATTTCTGCTCCCTGGTATCATCAGAGTTTCTGTGCTTTGTTAAAAAAATGTCAGCCTTTGCTGCTGTTTGTGGAAGACAGTATCTGACGTGTTATTCTCAGCTCATCTGTTAACATGATGTATGATCCATACACACTGGAACTCTGCAGGGTTTATTCCCAACACTTCTTACACACATCATCTCTGCAGGCACTCCAGTTACATAACCTCTCACACACACAATGTATAAAGCAGTCTGTCATTTGTCTGTGGCACATTTACAACATTACATAACATATAAGCTATGAAATACATGTATGTTTCACATCAGTTGGATTGTTAAAGATTTAGCAGTTTCCTAAATGAAACCTCAACTAGTGTAAAAAGTATCAACAGAGAATGTATTATGCAGCAAAATTATGTCACAGTGTGTAGTATTTTAGACAAATAATGGTCTTATCTTCTTGATTTAATGTGTACATTGCTTATATTTTTCATTTACACTTCAGTATACTGTACATTTAATAAGTCTCACACGAACACTTTCATCCCTCCTTACAGCAACAGCATCCCTCATACAACAGTCCTCTCCTTTAATCCCATCAGTTACTTCTGTCTTCTTAGTTACATCCGTTTTCTTCTTCTTCACTATTTCTTTTCCATTCATAGATCATCCTTGTGCACTGGGTACTTCAGTGTGTCCTCTTATTTCCTGTATACAACCATCTGGATCAGATCTGAGGAGGACAGAGAACAGGGTTGAAAAGAAAATGAAGTCTCTTGACCCTCAGCAGGTACATAGACAGTAAATTACAGCAGAGTGAACCCCAGTCTAACAGTGTGGGCTCCATAGTGTTTTAGGTGAAAACAGGATGGTGGAGAACAGGGTAGTGTAGCTCCACAACCCTGGAGGTGTTTGCTTTCAACACCTTCATCATGGGTTTATATCCTGTCCATCTTGTTGACAATTTTTCTCCTTCACAGTCAACATTGTTCCCCTACTGATCCCCTGAAGACAAGTTTCAAGATAAAACTCTTTGCTTTCTATGATTTTTTTTTATTTTTGGTAGATGTGTTTTTTCACTAAATCGATTATTTTAACCGTTAAATAACACTTTAAATTGCATCTCTTAATTAAAAATCCAGTACCTGTGAATATGCAAATATTTTCATTTCAGAAGTTTACACACTGAACAACATTTCTGCTTCTTCTGTCCGGCTGGTGTGTTTGTGTGTGTTGTCAAGTGGATAGAGGACTGAAAATCTATATTCAAGCTAAAGTAGAATCACTCCCATGAAAAATGACTGAGGTAGAAGTAAACATTACCAATTGAAAAAATGTACTAAAAGTAAAAGAGTACCTGCCTATCATGTTACTCAAAGTACACATTCCCTTCCATTTTAATATTAATGTAACACTAATTATAATCAAATGATTATTTTATAATTTAAACCCAAAAGACAGCCATAGCTCAAGATCATTTAATGCCATTATAAAATTTTAAAGCTGAACATTACACATGAAAAAAATAAGCATAGCTCATATAAACTAGCTGACCATATGTACAATTAAGTTCAATGTTCTGATGGAGGTTAGAGGAGTTTTTAAAAGCAGAGATTTCAATGGTTTTTAAAAAGACCAGGATTTTCATCTCTTAACAGTTTTATAGATTTCTAAATACACTATTATTTCTTAATAACTGTGGTCAGTTATCGTCGCTTCAAGAACCTGGTGTTCTGGGTTTTCTACTTTTTGTAATCTCTCAGACAGTTGCAACTTGGCGTCTGCAGTAGAATCCATGCATTTAGAGCAGACTAGACAGGACAAAGATATTTTCACAAATAAAAAAGTAAAAAGTAGATTAGTGGCTCAAAGTATATACCCAATATATGCTCAAGTTGAGAGTTGTAGAGTTTCAATAAGAAACATTAAAGGTACTTAATCCTTAAAAAAACATTTTTTTAACCGTGTGTGTTACTTAACATGTGCTACTACTGACCTCCTGGCAGTGGTTAGGAAAAATGAGAAAGTAGTGTGCATTACTTCATCTTTATTGTTGCCAAGGGAAGTCCAGTTTTCTCTGGTGGCCCAAGACAATCATGGAGTTCCTGTTTCTGCCAGCAGGTTCTTCTGGTCCCAGATCAGGCCTGTGAAAAGAAGAGACAGTTATTACTGAGAGCAGCTGGTAGTTTCTAGTGTACATCTTGGACACTCAATTCGTTTGCATACTGGCAGCTCAGTTTGAAGTAAGAGAAAACATTTCTTGTCTATTATTCCCACATTGTCAGAAGCTCTGCAGCAGGCCAATGTGTACGTCTCAGCAGGAGGGTAGTGTTCTTTCTAATGAATCCTGGACTGCAGCCATATCTCAACAGGCCTTAGTTTAAATCCATGGGGGAATTCTCCCACTCCTTCAGGCATACCTCAGGCCTGACTCTCCCCTCTGCTCATCTGGGTCCGTGCCAAGCCCCGGTCAGAACCAAAGGAGAGGCCAAAGAACCGGCAGCCCTCCTCCTCCTATAAATTCCTACAATGTACAATCTCTCAAATAAGGAAAAGCCACAAGTTCGTACACACAGAGCCCTCCGCTCACAGGCAAAAAAAAATGAAGCTAATAGCTCTTTTTATCTCCATTTGCCAGGAACCTGTCACACTCTTCGTCTTGCCTAAAAATTCACTGAAGCTGTCACCACTTTTCCAGCCAAAAAATTTCTTTCCTTTCATGCTGGCTTTTATTCACTGCAGTCAAATAACTTGCATTCCTTCTTTTTTAAGGTTTTGTTTAACAAACAAAGGAAATAAGCAGAGCTCCTTTTCAGTAGTTTTGAGCTGTTGCCACTTCAACACAACAGGATGAGATTAACCACAGACGGTACATTTTTAGACTTGGCCAATGAGTTTGGACACAGATTTAGGATTCTTCAACAATATGTTCTTCCTTGACAAATCCCGACAAAAGAGACAAAAGGTGAAAGGACGGTCCCCTTCATGCCTTTCTTTTTTAATTACAACAATTGCTTTTTGTGATCATGTCTGTTTGGGTCATATTGATCATTTTAGTGGATTAGTATCAGAACCTTTTTTTTCTTTTTCTACATTTTTGACGCAAATAACTGTCTATGTGACATTGAAATTAGCACATTGTATTTATTACATGAATATTAAAAAGGATAGCTATACTACTTCATGACTTTTACTGATTTTAAATGCAGGTAAGGTTTTCACTTGCCATGACTCGCTCTATGTAACCACACATTAACTGTGTTTGAAGGTTAGCTTCAAACACAGGTAGCTTCAAAATGCTGGTAGTTTTTATTTGAAAAAAACATTATTATTTATAGAAAATCCCTTAACATGCTGCCAATCGTATTAAACTCTCCTTTTTGATAATATTTTAACTTTATGAAGTAAAATTAAGCGTAATCATGCTGCAGAAAAATCCATTATACAAGAAATAATGCCACTGGGTAAAGTGTAACTTTTTCTACAACACTGTTATGTCTTTATTTTTTCAATTGGTGGCCAAAGACGTGACCCCAGAATATGTGCTAGGTCATGCCAGTCACCACAAAAAATTTTGTCAATTTATTTTTTTTGCAAAAAACAGTAAAACCAGTGTTAAACCCCACAATTGAGGTTGGCAGTTTAAACCAAGAATCCAAATCAAGTACTTTCAGTTACTGGTAGGACATTTTCCAGCTCTGTTTGTGGTGATAAAACGAGGAAATTGAGCCAAAACATGATGTTTTTTTTAAAAAATCCTTAACCAAGTATTTTTTTGCCTAAACCTAACCAGACCTTAGTCACAGAAACATAAAGTTTTAATTAAAAAAAAAGAAATAAGTAATATGACTGGTCTTGCATAATAGGCCATAATAACTACACTTTTCTGAATTCAACACAGTTATTTTACAAGCCATGTAGTACACATTAATAATGATGAAAATCCTAATGTAGATACTTATTTTACTGCTTAAGTTTTGGTTTTTCACCATGAGGAAGAATATACTGTTTTCTATTGAGAAGATTGTTACTGAGTCACTAATTAACATAACCATGAAAACTGTATCCATACATTTTTGAAAGTTAAACAGTTTTTACAATATAAAGTGATGATTACATAGAAAATTGCAGGAACTCCAGAATTCTTTTAACATGATATTTTTGTTTGTTTTATTTTGTTTTGTTTGTTTTTGTTTTTTTTTTCTCTCTACGTATATTTTTTTTGTTTGGTTTGGTTGTTTTTTTCTTTAGGGACTCTGTGGTGGCCAGTCAAGTTCTTCCATGCCAAACTAGGTGACAGGTTTATGGACTTGGCTTTGTGTTATCCGTAATACTTGGCACAAAGTTGGAAGAACGTGATGTTTTTAAACATCATGCATGCTTTGGCATTAAGAACTTGATTCACTGGACACTGGCAGCTCAGACAAAGTGGGGACAAAGATCTTCAGATTAAAGATAAAAGACAGTTAAGTATGAGAAATATGGGAACAATGATGTCACCATATCTGACCATACAGGGTATGAAAAAGACTTACTTTTTCCATCAGAGATTATGAAAAGCAATTTATTATTTTCATAAAATAATAATGAATTTGTAATTTGG
This sequence comes from Ctenochaetus hawaiiensis, assembly GCA_029783645.1. NCBI lineage: Eukaryota > Metazoa > Chordata > Actinopteri > Acanthuriformes > Acanthuridae > Ctenochaetus > Ctenochaetus hawaiiensis. The sequence goes on along the minus strand of JAPZDY010000003.1, from coordinate 868,868 downwards.
AAAAGGTAAGGGCTAAAATGGTCCTGATTAAATTCAGTGCAACAAAAGCCTGGTTATGTGAATATAGTTCAGACACAGCCTATAGAGAATGTGTTGCACAATGTGTAGTCTGTATTACAGTGTGTTACTTACATGTAGAGTTGTGGGCAGGACATCTTCAGTGAGTTGTAAGTCTGTCCCAGCCTAGTCTGGTTTCTCGACTTGGTTTTCCTTACCAGATCTTTGACTCGCCCCCATGTGTGGTTTTCACTTAACTGAACACAAAGACACAGAACAACAGCAGTTCAATGCAAATTCCCTTTTAGCTATTACAATTTACTACAAGATTAAGTTTTGTAGCCTCACCAGCAGCCCTCATAAGCTTCACTTTCAGAGTGGTTTTGGTCAGAAACTGAGCTACTTTTTGCCCACAACCATGCAAATATGATCTCTGGAACATTTTGCAGTCTGTGTTGATATGTGCCTAACAGCCAGTACCAAATGAACAGTTAGCAATCAATGTAATGACTGTGTCTGTAAGAGTAAGCCTATGAGTGTGTTTGTATGAGAGCTTACCCTTCTGCTCAACACAAACTTAAGGCACTCACATCCTTTCATTTTTGTTTTTCCTCCCAGTGAAAAGATTAGTTGAACTCTGATAAAAAAAATTCTCACTCCATTTTCAACTTTGTTGATTGTAACTTTCCAGTTGACTTTACATGCAAAATTTGCCTCATGTTTTTTGACCTTTGTAACCTTTGTAAAAATTAGGAACATTTAAAGAGGACACAGTATTGCCTACCGCTTTGGGTCATCGTGAAGGGCTACCTTAATTAAAGCAAAAACATTCTCAGTAGTTCTTGGGGCATTCTATATTAGATAAAGATACAAGCAGTATCTTGTGTGTGATTTTGACATATTTTGCTGGTCAGTGGTTCAGTAGCACTGAGGTCAGAGGGTTGCTATTTTGCATGTAGAAGATAAAAAAAAGTAGTGGTTAAAATTGGCAGCTGACACTTTTTATTATCAGTCTATATGGTTGCCCTGTGTGTCAGTAATGACGTATGGAGAAGCAGCTGATACCCCAAGTTTCAGCTAAGTTGTCTCAATAGTCTATTAAAAACTTTATCCTTATCTCATTCTCCATGTGTCATAAGTGAACATTCTATTTTGCCTGATGTTATAAAAGAAGTTGGGCACCTCAAAGGATACAGAGTGTGTTGGCAGGTGGGTAAGTCTAGTCCCCTCAATACTGGCAGCACTTTGTGTCATATGTCTTTACATGAAAAGGCCTTTTGTTGAGCATGCATGACACTGCTGAACGAGGCACTTGCAGTGGACCTATAATGTGCACATGACTCACCCTGCGCTGGGGCATGGAGAGCCCTTCAGTGCTGTCCCCAAGAAAGCAAACCTCCCCTTCTGTGTAACTCCTTCGGTTTAGGCCTCTCCTCCACAGTGAGACAGGTGTCCAACTCTCACTGCTTGTGTCTGCAAAACAAATTCAAAACAAGTAAACACAGTGTTCACATGGTTCATAAGAAGCACCTACAGGTGCAAACTTAGTTCCTTCGTATATTTACACTAGTATTACTTTCCTAGAAATCAACCAGTTAGACTGACATGAACTTTTATCAGATTAACCCATTTCCTTTAGCAATTTCAATTGTATCTTTTGGCCAAATGGGCTTAAATGAACAAGCAGAAAAAAATCTGACATATTATCATCTTGCAAAGTTGTCAGTGGTTGACATGTTAGTAAAAATAGTGTGGTTTACAACACAACAAATCAACATGCAAGCAACAACATTGCATTTTTAAGTCCATCCCAGTGTCCTAAAAATTATATTTATATTCTGCTGAAGGATTTTGCATTATTTAATCTAGATGTGTTTGCTGCCTGGTCTCACTTGATGATGAAGGACTTCATCACTCACCTAAGGAGTTGATCAGGGTGTACAATTGGTGTTTAAAGCACAGAGAGCTGACACTAAAGACTTTTGGCCAGGGTGTGGTTGAATGTTGGTTAGAGAGAAGATGATGGTATTGGCTAAAAGTAATATAAAAGCATATATGACCTGTCTAGTGTCACCACTGAAATTTTCCACCATTTTTCGTTACTCTTAATCAGTTGCACTTAGTTATGTTAACATAACCAGGCATATGTATAATTATTGCTGTGAGTTGATATTGTAGCTCTCGCAGTTTGAAACATTCAGTTACATTCAATGAAAAAAATAAATCTTAGTTAATTAAAACCTCATATTGTTCAAAAAAACATATTCCAGGAGGTACTACATTTCTTTGAAAATGTATTTATTTATTTATTTATTTATTTAGTTTTTACCACGGCTCTTTAGCTGCTAAATGCTATGCTACTCAGCTTGTCTACCAACTTTGTCTTTTATTTTTCTTAGGGATGGCTCGATACCACTTTTTCACATACCGATCCGATACCGATACTGCAGCCTTGAGGATCGGCCGATACCG
>JAPZDY010000003.1:833344-847628 GCA_029783645.1 Ctenochaetus hawaiiensis | reverse complement strand
ACAGTGGCGAGGAAAAACTTCCTTTTAACAGGCAGAAACCTCAGACAGATCCAGACTCAGAGGTGGGCGGGATCTGACGGCACCGGTTCAAGCTTAATGTATTAAAAAGTGATTTTTAGCTATTTTTTAAGACACTGTTTTGATGTAGTGAGCTCCTGATGGCGTCTGCCACAAGCTGCTAATGCATACAGGTTTTTTTGGCTCCACTTGAGCTGTTGCCTCTCAAAACAAATTCTCTCCTGTGGCGAGGAAACTCATTTCCTGTTTTTCAATGAATGCTGGGAAAAGTAGTAGATTGAATTCAGATATTTCCATTGTGATTTCAGCAGGTCACCTCTGAGACATAATGTTTTTCCAAATGACCTCATTGTATAGACTGAAATGTAAAGCCCACTGCATGTTTAAGTTTGCAAAAGTATACTGTTTCTACAGCAAAACCTCTGACAGCTAACAAAACTGAAATGTGATGTAACATGTTTGAGAGACAACAGCAATGAAATAAAGTGTCAAACAATCCAGAATTCTCACAGCTGACAGAGGCATAAATAATCCAAAGCAACATTCATTTCTCCAGAGTTCAACTCTTAAGAACTTTGACATACAACTGTATACCACCTAAAACCTTTAACAGAGCTAATATTTGTGGTAATGGAGAACACAAACAAACCAATCTGTGAATGATAAATAACAAGATGATTCAGAGCATAAATGTCAGTAATATGTTTGAGGTGAGAAAAGAAGTCTATATCGCATCGTCTGTCAACTAAAATAATGTACTGTAGTTGCCTTTTATTGGCATGACAAATCTATACTGTCTGTGTGGTTTCAGTCCTGAAATGATTTTATCCAATTTCAAAGTTCTTAAAGTAACTTTGTGGTGTAAAAATAAAGTTTTAGCCAAGTTTAGTACAATTACATACAATTTAATACAATTTTGCACTGGCAACAGATATAATGATAATATATATAAACTAAAGTAAGACACAGTTAGGTAGGAAGGGAAAAAAAATCTAAGAGTCTACGGCCATTCAGCTGCTCATTAAGACTGTACTCAAAAAAAGAGGAGCTTTGAGCTAAATGTTAACATCATAATGCTACAATACTAACAATGACAGTAGTTTTCCTGAGTTAGCATATAAACATTTGCCAATTAGCCTTAAACAAAAAGTACAGCTGAGGTTGGTTGGACTTAGTTTTGCAGAGATTTGTTTATTAAAAAGCCTCCACCAAATTCAATTTATGACTCAATGGTGCTAGAAGTACATTCAGAGGCTCACCATCAAGTCATAACAGTTTGCACTGTAGGCTTGACTTATAAGTAAAACTTTTGACCTGCTGGTGGAGCTACATGAAAAGTAATGACCATTTAACCTCTAAATGAAAATAAGCACAGTTCTGGCTGTCCATCTAAAAAACCTGAGGTCTTTCAATCTGGACTAAATTGGCGACCAATTCACCACCCTGACTTTCACAAACTAGCTTTGCATTTCACTACATAGATGGCAGATGAAGTCCTGCATAGACACAAAACATTACTTGGAAATCACAGGGTGCAGGATTGTCCAGTGAGAATGTAATTCCTGGGAACACTGGACTGAACAAACAGCACTTCCTTAGAAGTCATTTGCAGTGTCTCTGTGTCCAAGTCATCTTTCCTCAATTAACATCACTGAGAAGAAACTGATATATCTTCTGGGATGGAAAACCCCAAGACTTATTTTCTCCAAAAACCAGGAATGTAGAAATTGAGAAAATATGAGAATGTAACAAGATATGAAGGTATTAGGCAGAAGCAAAACAACAGCTTGTCTCTCTGTGTACGTAACATCAGATGTGTGTTTTTACTCAGTTTGCAAATCCATTCTGACTATTTATTTTGTTACTTTGTTTTTTCTTACTTATTCTAGTGAATTACCAGCAGACAATAAGAGAGCATGTGGACTTAAATTATATGCTGAAGTCATCTGGCTAACTCAGCTGCGTAATATCACTTTTTGTTTTTGTGATCCAATCCCTGTCCTTCCCCACAATCCTCTCTGCTCAACCACTGTCAGCCGGACAGGTGTTGCCCTGATCCAGCTGTCCTCATCCCTCCCAAACAACACAAACATATATTCTCTTCTGTAATTGTCTACATGGGCTGACTCACTCTATTTCCAGTCACTGTGCTTGACTAAAATCCACAACATACAATTACATTCAGTCCTTCCTCCCTTCCCATGCCCCGAACTCAACCTAATGCTTCTTATCTGTTTAAAAACGTCCTTCAGCTATACTCATTTGACATTCCAGGCAGTGCTGCTATTGTCTTTAAGTGAGATCCTGACAAAGTCAAAGGTTTTAGGACTAAAGGTGTTAAAGTGCACTGCCCTTTGCAGGACAAAGCTCTAAGCTCACTAAAAGGCTGGAGGGAAAACAGCCTGCATGCACGGGTTAACAGACCAGCGGGGCCTCGAAGTCAAAATACATATTACTCATGCTAGGTAAGCTTCTTCTTTCATTCAAACAGATGACTCCTTCAGACACTGAGTCACATTTAAGTACAGCAGAGGTGCAAAACACACTGTGGAGGTAAGAGGCTCCTCTGTGTTTAGACCAAAGCTTTAAATGTGCCAGGTGTGACATTAAAGGGGAACTCCACTAATTTTGCACATCAAAGTGTGCCTCCAGGTGTCAGAAAGTACTACTGCATTTTTTGAGAAGGGTTGTAAAGAGGTGAAGTTTGAATATCTTAAAAAAAAAAACAAGACGGATAAAGGAAAATCCTGGCTTAATTTGATAAGATCTCAAAGTCCAGCGGCCGGTTTTTCAGCGTCTGTACTTACTGAACAGACAATCTGTAAAGGAGCAAATGTGCTACAGAATATGCCTCGCTGATTGTGTACTTGCTGATGTATTACCTGTCTCAGTCACTAAAGTGGATGGTTACACATTATTTATCGAACACAGATGCATTAAAAGCATTTTTTATTTGTCTTATTCTCACTGCAACTAGAATATTTTAAAGAAAAAACAATTCACTGTATTTTAACTACATAAAGACCACTTACACATGGGTCAGGTAGGCCTCAAACATCTTAAGTTGCTGGATCGAGTTGACTAAACAAGGCTGAACTGTGTTTAATGGAATAAAAATGAAATACCCTTCAGACTTATCTGTAGATAAGACAACATGCTACCCCAATTTAGAACTTATTTCCAGTTACCACGTACATTCTGCAGGAATTATTTTCCAGCTGCTTACAAGTGTTGTCAATGGATGTCAATGGAAAGAGTTCGTGCCTCTCCCCTTTAGTTTTAAACCTTAGTTTTCTGGCTCAGAAAGCCATTTTAGGCACTGTGTGCAGGTATGTATAAGCCCTGAGGCTAAACAGTTGGCTCAGTTGACCTCTCACATTATGAGCACATAATGTAGCACACAGGCTGTGACAAGCTGGTTATTTTTACAGCATTGGTGGCTTCAGCTCCCAGTCAGTTAGTAGTTGGTGGTCAAGACGGGCTACTATGTCAGCGAGAAGGTTTGGGCGCAGGAGTAAAAGAGTTGGCAGTTATTGTTTGGGACTGTAACATTTCACTTATTTCTTTGATTAATTGCTCCAAAATGTTCTTTGACTGCTTATTAATGAGATTACAGCCTGGTTATGGCTGAATCAAAAAACATAAAACTTCTCTCTTCTCAAGCCTCATCTGTCATTGTGTCAGGTGTAGCAACATATTCAAGTCCCCACTCCTCAAATAGTTCCACTTTTGTCATGCCCTTTGGCATCCCATACAGACGCACATGGTACCCTTTAATGTCTGTGTCTGACAGGCACAGCCTTCCTGCCACAAAACGTTTCTAAAAATGTGGTTTAAGTTCTTTCTAGAAATATGGTGTGAAGCAGTTGCAGTTTAATTATGTTTAGGCGACAAAAGTAGTGCTTAGGTTTGAAAAAAAAAAGTTTAGGAAACAATCTAGAGCTGGAGAACCCTGTCTAATAGTATCAGAAACTGCTATGTGATGTTTCAGCGTATGATAAACCTTTACACACAAAGCCTTCTTGGATTATAATGCTGCAGTACAACACAGCCCTGTCAGTACATCCCTTTGCTTTAAAAACAGTTCTGCTTTCAGCCAGGTAGCATCCAACCAAACCACTTTGGCTATGCAGCATGGTAGCGTAAGAGTGTCATTTTTGGATACATTTTAAGAGCAACTGCTTTTAGACTTTAAGATATTTTGTAATGTCAAAAATTCAAAAGCACAGATGTCAATAATAAAGTTCTAATGCTTCCGTTCAGTACACTAGTTCACTGTTACAGATTCATATTGGACACTGAACAGAACAAAGCCATTGTTTATGTTATTAGTAACACATGTGCTTCTGCTATGACTAGTCAAAAAAAGTGCTTTAAAAAAAAGAATATTTATGGTTGAAGAAAGAGTAGGGGACCACATGGACACGCTCTACACACTCAATGTAGCAACTTCACAGATGTAGCTGTGAGCTTGCAAGGAACAGATACAACAAACTTGTAAGGGTGTGACTTTTGGTTTGTATTGCAGTCAGCTTGTAAGTGAAAAAACAGTTCAGTAGTGGGCCGAACTCTGGTTCTCTGCTATTTTTCTCTAGTTTCTCACCTTTTCTCTTTTATCTCTTTAGTTAAAGCAGCTTGTTAATTTCAAACCTGATATTCTTAATGACAGATTTTAAAAGTAATGATTAGGAAAATGATTCAGGTAGCGATTTTAAATTCCACATGGCAAAAGTATTACACCAAGTTCCTTTTAAAATACAATTTTAGACGTATGCCACCACCGGTGATTATATGCTATGAGTCCAGAGCATCGTCAGCATCAATTTTTCCCTATAAATTGCTCTATTTAAAATTAGATTAGATTATTAGATTTAAAAGAAAGTGGGAAAAAAATTACTGAAAAAAAACCTTTACTTAAGAGTTTCTTAAAAATCATCCATAAACATAAACATCATGGTAATGATAAATGCTAGTGACATTTATTCTATCATAAAAACAGATGAGAATAATTCATTTCATTTTAAATTAGAAAATGGTTGGAAGGCTAGTTATAAAAGACTGTGTAAAGCCCTGCAGACATGTAGTAGCTGCTGTTACTCAGTATGACATTTAAGTCATAACAAAATCTTGCAAAAAATTAGTTACATAAACATTAAAAATTTCATAGAGTTTTTAAGATAGATGAAATAACCTTTGAAGAGCAAAACCATATTTTGAACTGTATGTTTATGTCTTTGGGCATTTGGAAATAGAGCTCTGTGGCAACAGAGTCACTTTGGGAGCAGACTACAAGTGGCCATTGGAGGAACTGCAGTTGTTGAACTTTGGGGGTTTTTTGCCATTTGGAGCTGAAATGATACTTAGCTGCACCTGTGCAGTTTGGTATAACTACTCTAGACCTAGAAGAAGCAGCAAACCTTAGCACTCATCTCACAACACATGGCCTGGCTGGGATCCCTGCTCTGTTTCCCACCTCTGTCTTGACCCCAGTGTCATCAACCCTAAAGATGACACCCAGACTCCCTCTCTTTATCAAAGTTAATGGGGGCCCCCAACTCCACTGTGTCTTATCAAAAGGCATTAAGATAAGGCAAGAATGTGCAAGAGCACTGTAACCTAAGTCAAAACTCCTTCAGGTTCTGACAGTTTAGAGCTTGACTCCCCATCCCTGCAAAACACAGTTACTGGGGGTAAAAGGAGCAAATTTATATGCAGTTTCTTTCAGACCTCTTAGGATATAATTTCCAGGTATTAGGTATTAGTATTTGGTAGAGGGGAAATAATGTTTTTGATGTATGATTCCAGTCTATTAGCATGTAAGTTTATTACAAGACTCAAAAAAGAATACAATTTTTTTGTGAGTTAACATGCTCAGCCAGTAGAGCTGATTCTAATAGAGCACAGTTGTAGTCATGACTGTGGACAATACTTCAAATATGGATGTTGCAGGAGAGATGCTGCAAATACAAAAATGTAAATAGTTTACACAATATTCAGAACTAATCAATCTGCACAGTGTCCATGTGGCCACCTTCAATGTCATTAATCCAGTATCTGACCAAATTGGAAATAAAAGATCACAATCTCTCATTTGTTTCTGACAATAGTTTTTTTGCACAATATTATGATGTCACAATGAAGATGACCTCACCTTTTCAACAGAAAATGTTATCACTTCCTCATTTCATCTTGTAAGACTTTTGTTTAAAGAATTTTATCATAATAAAGTGAATGGACTCTTCACTTCTAAGAAAATTCTTAAAAAGGTATACATGACGTATCACATTTATAAGAAAGGTAAGGAGGAACAGGTGGACAATCCATGCTAGGGCAGAGACGTATGGGGTCTACACGAGGTATAAGCACCAACAATCAATGCCCACCTCAGCTGAGCTCCGTGCCCATCAGTGGGAGAAACTTCTTATTTGTATGTTTGTCACAAACAACATAGTTCCTGCCTTACACACCTCAGCAATTCAAATTCCTGATGTCTGAATAATGTCTGAATACCTGCCTTACCAGTGTATCAGATACTCACTGTGCCTCAGTGTTGCATATTTCTGGTTCGAGTCATCAAGTGATGATCATAGGAGGCATTCTTTTGAAAGGCCATTCGTTTAAACTCCTCAGGTTTCTGTCAGAGTTTTCCACTGGCTCATAAAACAAAGAACATAGATCTCAAAGGTGATGCTATGTTACAGGTTTGAGAAATGCAGCGTTACTTCATTTGACTTCTTTTCCCCAGACAATCTCCCGCTCCCTCAACCTAAACAGCAATGAAAATGATAACAAGGACACACACAAAAGCAGCAACAAAAAGCTGCTCCCCACTGTGTAGGTGTTATCTGTACAATGGCTCTCTTCTTCATACTCCGTGTAACATGGCAAACAATGTGACTGCTGTCAAGCGGAGCGTAGGGGCTCCCTCACAGCTGCAACAATGAGCAGATTTATCATCCCTCCCACAACAAAACAGTCAGTGGATTTGCTGCTCGACAGGTGTGGAGGCTTGTACTGTAAGTAAGTTGACAGTGATATCTGAGCAAGCCTCAGACATGGAATGCAGAGCAACCTGATGCCAGGATTTAGGAAGTGAATAGGGATGAGAATGAATATCCTCAGTGTCTCCCTGCAAAGTTTTACATTGTTTTGATTTTGTCTGAGATTTCACCAACTCACCACAGATTAACACCTTTAAACAATAAAATGCTGAAGGTGATCTCATAATTTTGCCATAATTATACCTGAAAGCTAACTTTTGAATACATTTCTATTACAATGAATCATATAAGTGTGGCAGTACTCTTGCTCTTGAAGCCATGAAGTATGGAGCTACTAACTAACTTCTGAATGTGTTTTGTTTTGTTTTTTTTTTAATTTAAGCCAGCAAATTTACTCTTTACTCTTTGATTTAGTCTTACTACTCTCACAATTCAAATTTCCCTATATGATTTTCAGGAGTTGGTGGAGGCCAAATTAAAACTAGTAGAGCAAATAAAATACAAAAGGTGGAGACAAATACAGCTTTAGTAAATGCTAATATTACTCCCTGTCTGCTGGATACAAATACACAACCTTTGCTAGCATGTTTGCCATTAAAACTTTAAAATGACAGATTATATCAGATGTAGTGTATTTCACTTATTCTGGTACCCCCAAATGTAAAAAAAAACAGAAAATAGAGCTTTAAATTTGCAGAATATATACTTTGACCTTTTTGGGCTATAGCAGATGGTTTTTTAATAGTTAAAAACCCACTCAGAAGTATTTATAACTTTAAAAAGTGTTTCTGATCTAAGGTAATTGTTTTGTTTATTATAACATGAGGCTTACACTAAGTGACATGAATTCTTGGCTGTTTTGAAAGGCAGATATGAGGAGTACAAGTTGTGTTATAATTTCTTAGTCAGCAAATATAGACACTCAAACTGCAATGTTTTAAAAACTGTTGTTTTTTCAAAAGTTACTCTAGAGGTAGGATCGAGGTACAGTGTAGGAGGTATAATATGGGTTCTCAGTGTCTGTGTTCTTGGAATAACCATACCAGACACAATGTTTACAGCTCTCTGATTTCATCAATAACACCAGAGAAGAGAAGCCAAAGAAAATGAACAATCAGTTCTTGATTGGTTAGTTGGTTTTGGAGCTTCTTGAAAAAAAAAACTTAATTTGCTGTATTTGAATTGAATTAAACTCTTTACATAGACATGTTTCCTTTTAAAATGCCCCTGCAGACCCAGAGTTAAGTCAATTCTAAGGGTTTTTCACACTTTCTCACACACTACTTAATTAAAATTACAGTGAGTCACAGAACAAAGCAGAGCACAGAGGCCCTCAGAGTGCTAATCATCCCTAACCAAATGAAATGGTTATTTGCAGATGGAAGTAGCTTTGGTTTGTGATTTGAGAATTTGTCTGCCAATTAGAGGTATAAATTAAACACACCCTTTTGCATCTCATCTCACAGAAATTGTAGGTTTGTGGGGGAGGTTAATTACTGATTATGTCACAGTAAGACATAGAAGAAGACAGAAGATAACTGTACCTTTCCTCCAAGGAGCCAGGATGGAGAATGACTTCTGCCAGCTGAATACCAGCCCAGCCTTTCTCCCTTTAACACTCATGTTGCTGTTACAGTCCCTGAGGTGGAGCAGAAGTCAAAGGTGGTAAAAAAAAAAAAGAAAGAAAACGCGTCCTTAGAGACTCCTCATCATATTTTCAAAAACATTAAAGCTGCCTTTAAGTTCAGTTGTGGAAATGATCAGAGTTTTTGGACAACACCATGCGGAGGTTGTCCTCAAGCAGGGTCATGATACCTGCATTTCTTCGCCTGCTAGACTGTTTGAGCACTTGTGTGTGAGTGTGTGAGAGTGTGTGTGAATGTATCTAGTTCCTCCAGCTGAGACAAGCAAAGGGGGCTGGGCTACTCGGGCCGAATCATGAGAGGAGGAGAGAAAGGAGGAGTGGTAGCAGATCAGAGACAGAGAGAGGAGGAGGAGGAGGAGGAGGAGGATGGACAGGTCGAAGACGAGGGCTCAGATTTACACTGAGCCTGAGGGAGAACAAGCAGCTACAAGAAGTGGAGAAAGAGCAAGAGTGATTCATGAGGGAGGGTCCACTTAGATTTTATGGATCAAGTCTCTATTGACAGCAGTCAAAGTTGCAGGCTTAAGACAATTACAATAGACATCACACATTCCTCAGTCAGCTTATACGAAGTCACATTCACAGTTTTATAGCTACTGTTAAATGGTTCAGAACAACCACAACAGGAGAGTAAATTAAAGCATGAACTAATTCACAGACCTGACCAATAAACTTGTTTAATTTTAGACATCTAATCTGCAAAACATCAATAGTCAACACTAGCAAACATCCATTGTCAAGTTAAGGCAACACAACTAAATAGTCCTTTGAACATATGTACTCGATTCAAATTAACATAGAAATCCACCAAGATTAGAAAATATTTAGACAATCAGGTCATTATTTGTGGTTGCTTATTTGGTTCCATAATATCTTGTTCAAGTTTTAATCAATTATTTGAAGTTATAATCACTGATTTTTCTTCACTCTTAATGTGTATTATTGAATATAATGGTGTATAAAATCAAGAGAATTGAAACAGGTAGTGTGTGCTCATGAGACATCAGCTGCTAAGGAATGCAGAACACCAAAAGTGGTACAGAGTGGAACCGAGGGAGCTGTAAATAATAATGTCACAACAGTCAAGGTCAGATTCAGAGGGCGTAACGGTAGGAGGATACCTGCATCAAGCCCACAAAAGGTGGAGTGTCTTACTAATATGAATTTGAAAGCTTGACTCAAACAGTTGAGTTAATCTCTGGGACAAGCTCTGTAGTTACACCTTGTTGAATAAAAGAGTCAGAGGGTGTCATTCGCTTTCTGAAGACTACACTGATGTTATTAAAAATTACAAAAGTGTGAATGGAGAATTGACCTCATTTGGCCCTGAGAGAAGTTGGCCAGCCAGAAAACACTTCATTGGACAGCACAGCTACTGCTAAGATCATCATAATAAGGTAAGTAGAGCCTCTCTCTAAGGTCTGCATAAGTGGTTGTGTCTAACTGCACTGTGTACCTGCCAGGGCAAAGCCTTTCCGCTAGACAATCTAATTTTATAGCAAAGAGTCTGTTGTGCATATTATGTGTTTTGCATGATATGTACTGGGTGAATTTGTGCATTTAAAGTGAATACTAACTCTCTTGGTAGACGTAAACATTGACATGATTCAACAAGTAAAAAAATTCCCACAGACCCAACAATGCTATTGAAGTCATAGTACCATAAAGACACAACAGCTTTCTGTGGCTGTAGTTGACTATACTGCCAACTAGCACTAAACACAAAGTAGTCAAGTCGAGTTAGTTTTATTTACAAAGTGTCAAATAGCAATATATATTGTCTCAAGACACTTTAGATATAGGAAAAGTGTAGATCACACTCTAATTAATCACACTATAATTTACTGGTGCCAAACAACTGAAAACTATTATCAGATGAGCAAACAGAGAGCAAAAAAACTTCCTTTGAACAGATGGAAACCTGGAAACAGATCCAGAATCAAAGGTGGGCAGTGTTTATATAAAGTGTACCAAATTTCTGGACAAAGTGTAAAAGTCATGGAATCACCAGAAATCTGGACGTACGCCCTCTGGAAACCATGACTGTTTGTATCAGATTTTGTGCCGAGTCATAGATGTTGAAAATCTCTCCAGATAATTGAGAAAACAATCCCAGCGCAAGAGGGTTAGTAGGAATCAACCCATGGGAAACATAAATATTTGTACAAATTTTGATGCACATGAATCCATTTGTTGTCTGAACCAAATTGCCAGGATTACCACAATGAAAGCCCAAAAGTTCATCAAACTGACTGGTTTAAATATTTACCATTTGGTAATAACAGACTGCCTTTTGCTCACTAAAAAAGTCATGAAGGGGCCTAGATTAATAAAACAGTTTTGTTGTTGTACAATTCTAAAAACTAGTGACAGTGGGTCTATAGAGACAGGCAAATGGCATATTTATGAATCATTTTAATTTACCCCCAAAGTTTAAAACAGTTGTCATTGGCAAATTCTTGGAAATGTTGGAAAGTGAGAGAAATATTTAATAAGCAGCAATAGTATAATAACTTAATGTTCTATAAAATACCGACTTAAAAAAGCTCTTATTGGTTGTCCAAAGCTGATAAAAACTTACTTTTATCACTTTAAAATGTGCCTCAGATTATAATGTCAGTTGTCAGTTTCTGAGGAAGGCAAACCAATATTTTAAAATAGCCGTCCAGTAAAAGTGAATGGCACAGAGAGACTGATATGTATATTATTCTCATAACCAAGAAAAATGCACAAATTTAATGAAATATTGTTATTATTATCAATGTTATAATAATATTAATAATATTATTAATTAAATAATGTTAATGAATTAATATAAACCCTAGGTAGAGCAGCTACTGTTTGATACAGAGGCTAATTGTGATCTTAATTTAGCACAAGAAAGTTACACTTACAGTTCATCCTTCACTGATATGTACACACACTAATTTATATATAGCTTTTGCACAACTAATGTATATTTAGGTAAATAATATGGTAGGGCTCTTGTTGCAGTTTGACTAAAAGTCCAGAGGGTGGCAGTAAGCACCTGCAGCATTAGCCTGTAATGAGTAGGATGCTGAAGAAAGGGGGGGGAATAGGGAGGACAAAGAAAAACTGAGTCCAGTGTGTATGAGCACAAAAAGTAAAAGAGTGAAAAGAGGAACTTGTTATTTCATCATTCTTTCTTTATGATGGAGGATAAAGAAAAAAATTTGTGGAGGCGGGGGGATATTGTCTTCAATTCGGCCCGAAGTATGGATCAGGTATTGTGATAAACTGTCATTAAAATAATATTTTTATTACTGTAACTCTTAATTTAAACCTACATAAATTAACTGCACTGAAAACTGTTGAACACCTTTTTTCCATCAGTGGACTATAATGTTTTTCTCTGGGTAAAGTCATAAAAATATCACATTCCTTTCAAATATTGACCTTTCATTAAATATCCCCATGCTTGGTATATTTTTGAAACATTATTCCCTTGTTTTTACCTCACTGCCTTGAAAAACAAAGCAGAGCCATGGAATTCAGACACACCCATGATCTGCTCTCAGCGGGATCACTATGAAGTAAATCAGCTCTCTCCTTCTCTTTCTCTGCCTGTCGTTCCCATAATGTCAGTATTCTCAGCAGCAATAAACATTCTTATCACACTCATTATCATGTAAAAACCCTTGAGGCTTCTGTTTTTAGCTCTATCATTGTACACAGAGCAACACAGGAAATGTAGCACTTTGACATGAGATTGTTTTCTCATATCACAGACAGTGAAAAAAAGCATTAAAACTTGATTCTTGCAGGTAAACAACAGATCAGTTTAGGCAGCTGCCATGTGAAACAGACACTAACTACAAATTCAGGGTTTGCAGTGTGTGAGTGAAAAGAGGCTTATGAAAATCCGGAGGTGTGAACAGCACTATCTCACATGAAGGTTCAGTGGTAGCAGTGAGGGATTTGCAAGCCCTGGGTTTTCCTTCTCAGGCTCCATACACAATACTTCCTTAGCCTGAATCTTTAGAGAAGACATTGGACTGGAATTGATATGGAAGCTTTTTTGAACACTTTCGGTTAACAAAAAATTCGATCAATTTTTTTCTTTATTATAATCCATTAGGGATAAGGCAGTTAAGGGCAGAGCTAGGTCAAGTTAAGGACCTAAGTGATTTGGTACAGCAATTTTTGTTTACTTTATTTGACTACAATTCATTTGGGAAGGCCAGTGACCAGTTTCACACATTAATGTTTCATTTGTCAGATCTATTCCCAGTGTTTTTTGTTTTGTTTATTTGTTAAAGAGCTTTTAATGCCAAGTTCTCAAGACTTCCTTTATCCAAAGTCATTTTAAACCATTTTAAACCTAATTACATGCATACCTCTAAAAAACAACTTGTGTGCTTTAAAATTATATTTTTAAATTCCCCTAATATTGGTATACATTAAGATAATTGTCCTTACATGAAATTACAGTTATAATGCTTACTGACCAAAACTTAACATGTTGGAATTAGTCAATTTGTAGAGAATACTGAAGGTTGCCTGGGAACTCTAAGAGATTGAAACATGTTGGTTTATGTCATAATGATCCCACCAACAGAACTGAACAATCCCATGTTGAAATCAAGCATTTAGTGAACTGAAATCACAGTTTGTTTGCACAAGCAGAATTCTATTTAGATAAAGCATAAATTAAGCATTATACATTGCACTGCATCCCAAAAGATAGTGAGAACTTTAAGCTGTGAGACAGTGCTGTGGTGCTATTGCATTGGTTGAAAAAAAAAGAAAGAAGAAAGAAAGTGTATCACCTAAATTTGACATGGGATTTAATTTATACATTTTTTTGGTATGAAACCAAACTCTTTCACATGCTAAACCAACCACATGTACAAGTGAAATGTTTTACAGTACTCACACAAACAACTGACATGTTTTTTATGAGAAGTACTGAAAAGCGTTCACACACAGTAGTAAACTGTGCTCATGTACACAGCTGAAGTGTTGCAACTCCAAACGCTGGCACTCTGGACAGTCACGCAGCCTTGCTCTTCCCATCCCGGTCAGGAGATAACCATGTTGCCATGTACATGTAGCACCTTGTCACCACGCGCCTCAGCAGTGTCTGCAGCTCGACAGCCAGCCACATACCCAGCAGCTGATCAGCCAGCTCATGTGCCAGTGTTTCAGCTGTGTGTATAAATAGTAAAAGTATTTCACTTGCACATGTGTAGGTGGTTTTCATAATAATATGTGAATGAGTTTGGTTTCATGGTATGTCAGAGGGCAATTCTGCATAGTGTTCCTAAAGGCCCCTCATATGGCTCCTAGCAGTACAAGTCCAGACATTTTTGGGCAAGACCCCAGTAAGTTTTGCCAAGTTTGAGTTTCTTTTTGGGAGGATACTCCTCCGAACAGATACACTGTGTCTAGATGAACAGCCTGCAAACAGGAGGAGCCTTTCAGTATGTAAGAGAGTAAATGAAAGTAAATAAAAAAAGTAAAAATAAAAGTGAATGAGTTATATAAATAGCTTTATTTTTTGTGATCAATTTTTATTGATTTTTCCATTTAGTTTAAAACAGACAGATGTGGCAAGCATCAATTGGACAATAATAACAACAGCAACAGAGAGAAAATA
>JAPZDY010000003.1:805466-826948 GCA_029783645.1 Ctenochaetus hawaiiensis | reverse complement strand
AGAGGCATGGTGGCTGTGACCCAGATTTAGAACCTTGCAAGACAATTGTGGCTGGACTGGTGCAACTTGACCTTTCCTCAGGTCTGGATAAGCTCTGGTTATGTCAGAATAATTATTAAATGTTTGCCAATTGCTGAATCTTTAAAAGCAAAATGTGTTTTTCTGATTTTTTTAGGGTTTAGTTTCTGGTACATATTTAATTATCATACTCTTCAAGTTTCTCTGGGCTAAGGACAAAAACATTGTAGTAAGGTGCACTTTATGTGCTGGGAAGCCAAGGGAACTGTTGACAGACCACTGCTTGTGAATACCAGAGAGCTTCATGGGGCACTGCTGTCCCCTAATAGATTTGTAATGAACTGCAGTTAACCCGAACTAATCATTCAAGTTCAGGTTAACTGCAGTTAGCCTGAACTTGAATGATTATTTGCCATGAAAGAACATTAAGCATTTCCCTTTTAGTGCCTAAATATACTTTGGTAGTTATTTTAGTAAAAATAATGCAAAAGTAGTGTTATCTAACTTACTACTTACTACTTTTATGTTGGGAAATTTATATTAATCATAAAAATAATCAAGATCAATTTAAATAATGCTTAAAACTAAAACTGAAACTGCCAAGTCATAATCTGTTGGATGTTCTATACTCTTTTCATATCCAGTCAGCTTCACAGATCCCCTCAGCCCCTAACCCAGCCCCTACTCACTTCACCCCGGCCACGTTCCCCTCTTCATCTCTCTGACCTTGCCATTCATCATCCACCTACGAGATGTCCCAGAACTTTTTCAGTTTTCACACACTGAGCTATTTCTCATTTGCGATAAGTTTTTGGCTGCTTGTCTTATTTCCTTGCCTGCGTCTACCTTGTAAGCCTTGTTTTGTAAATTAAAGTATCTTTACTCCATCACTTTAGGTTAACCTGCCTTTTCCTGCTACAACTTTAGAGAATACAAGCTGTGCTGCTTCAAGATCTTTTGGCTCGTGGACAACCTTCGGTTCATCCACAGGTTTGTTTCTGACACAGGTTTTATCCTTCCATGAGTCTGGAGTTCCAGACATCAGTGCAAATAAAACAATGTCACAAAAATGATCTCTTTCACCCCTCCCCACATGTCATTACAGCTTTTTATGATAACTGGTTTTGTGGTACTGACTTCAAAGTTGTTATGGAACAATTTGAAATCTACTTTGTGAAAACATGTAAAATCTACATGACCAAGTGCTCGTTCATGTGGGAATTGCATTCAATTGTTGATTTTAAAGTGTAATACATTTAATGTGGTTACATTTAGTATGGTTTAGACCAACTCCATATTTAAAGTGTCTTAAGACAACATGTGTTGTGATTTGGTGCTGTATAAATTAAATTGACTTGATGGTGTGGTAACTGTGCAGTAAAATCCATCTGCTTGACGTACACAAGGAATTGGGGCCCAAAGGATGTGGTACCCATGATGAGATAAAGGCCATGCACAATGGTGTCACATGGTTGTAAAGTGGTATAACAAAAGCATGCATTTACCCTCATCAGGACCTTTACAGCAGCAAACCCCACCACCGCAGTTCAGAAGAGAAATAATAAGAAAAAAAGGTAATAACAATGGTGTGAGCCAACACTGTGCCTCTCCACAATGAGAGCATGGCTGTTTTTGTTATGATGCATTTTAAATACAATCGGTCCAGTTGTCTTGATGTTGAACAATCGTTAATCTCGCTTATGAACAGAATTATCTCAGCATCTTTTTGCTTTAATAGACTTAGTTATACTGTGCTGAAAAAGTCACACTGTGGATCAAAGTTGAAAAACATGAACATGGAGTTTGAAATGGTGTTTTATGCAAAAAAGGTCCCCTGAAAAATAAAATGTAACTTTCTAAGTAAACGCATCTAAATAAATTAATCAGGAATTTTAAATAATTTTGCACCAATTTTTTATTACATATTGTAGAGAAAAAAATCAAAAAAAAAAAAATCAAACACATACACCAAGGAGCTTAGATGTGGAATAAATCCATACATGAATAAATAGATAAAACATAGTGTTCATAAAATCTATGTGTAGCGTACCTAAAAACATGCTAAGATAATAAAAACACATTCAAAGGCTAAAAAAATCAGCTTATAAGAACCAATAAATAGTTTAAAAGTTTAGAAGTCTGAGTGCAGAGGGGCCAAATGATTCGGAGAAGCAGTTTGTCTTATAGTCAGGCAGTGCACAGCGATGCCCTGATGGCAACAGAAAGCCTGCAAGAACAAGACCTGGTGAGGCCAAGATGCACTCTGCCTTTCAGAGGATCTGCTGGTTACAGAAGGAACTCTGATGATCTTCAAGCAGGTCTTAACCATGCTTTTCAGGCTGTTTCTGTCTTTTACTGTGAGGTTGTAAATTAATGTTTTATCTAATGTAATGATTGGCCTTTTTTTAATCAATAAAATGTCTATTTATAAAATTCCCTACACAAGCAACACCCTGCACGTTCAAGTAGTTCCAAATGTCTATTTGCATGTTTCCATCTGTCTGTGTGGCTTAACTCCATGTCAACAACCTGTATGCAAAACCAGCAAGCAAAAACTCTGACATGATCAAATTACCCTTGCAAAAAAGTTTGCCCTTACAAACAGAGAGGCAGAGAAACTGTTTTTCAGTGAAATAAAAAAGACACATGTCAAAGACCTCCATCATGATATAAACAAACGAAATTGTTGCTTAGATACTCTACTTCATCTGCACTGGACACAAGCACAGACACATATCTGTGCACATTTAGTTATGCAAAACTTTCACAAAACTCTTTGCCAACACTTGACAAACTGAGAGAGTGGATCAGCATGACCCTGTACTTGAACAAACAACAAAATCTAGGATGTCTAATGCTTTTTGTTCAGTTTTTTGCAAAATTTGCAAAACCAAGCGATCAGTCTTGCTTGGCAATAATGTTGAGGGAACAGGAAAATAGCCAGGTTATTTGTGAACACCGCTCACAGCATCCTGCTTAAAGGTCATCAAGCAGCAGTAAATGGAGAGATGAAGAATGATCAAGGAGATTATTCACATCTGAAATATGACAGATGGTTCCCAGTTAGGTCCAATGATAAAAACTATGCTAGCTCCATTTACTCAAGAAAGTTTGTGAGATGCAGTTGAAAGCTCTGAATCGTTGGTATGTTGACCTTCCGCCTTAGAGGTCAGTCTGGCTTTATCAAATTGTACTGCTACACTGAAGTCGTGTGTATCAAACATGTTGCCATAGCTTTATGTTAATGAATGGACAATCATGACAAGATTCATCCCATTGATACACACCACTCTGACCTACACATCAGAGTATAAGATCTTTCTGTCTCGGTCCTCCCAGGTGACACACAGTCTGGGTCTGTGAGCTATCCTGGTGACATCCAGCTCAGGTTTGCTGTAGTACCACTTGTTAAGCAGCTGGTCCATTTGCTCCTGCTTCGATATTCCATGAAGTCTTTCCTCTTCTTCATCCTCCCATTCCTCTGGGGATTTTGCAGTGAAGAGTGGGTGGGGAAGATGGAGCACAGCATCCTCCCTTATGTCTTCAAAGAACTGCACCACACATTTCCTGGCAAAATCACGAGCATGCAGAACGCAGGTTTCGTCAAAGAGCTTCTGTTCCATGTCCAGATAGTTGCTCCAGTAACGTGTCTGTAGGAAGGTGGCATGATCATCAAAGCAGGGCTTGATGAGGCGTCCCAGTGCTCCTAGTACAATTAGAAAGAGCAGGATGGACCAGCCAACTGCCTGGACAGGGCGAGAAAAGTTAGCTACATAAAGTCAACAAGTTTCTTCATCAGTCATTTAATCAATGAGCCAAACAGCCTTCAGTCAATGACACACACTGTTCATGATACCTCAATATATGAAGGGTGTTTGAGCAGTGAACTGGCATGACAGAAGCTCTTGTACTGGTTTTAACCCTACAGTTTGGCTCAAATTTTAAATCTAAGGTTCTTCCAATAATACTGGTATTGGCCTCCTATACTTCCTAAAATGCTGGATTGAGTGTGGCCAGATTAAAGGAGTCTATGCACCAATCAGATACTATGCACAAAATAATGAAATTATTTATTTTTTTAATTTTCTCTATTTATCTGTACTTTTTTCTGTCCTATTTCTGCTGCAACAGCTGATTTCCTATCGGGACTTCAATAAAGGCTCATTCATCTTAATTCTGTATAACACCACTTACTGGCCCTCTGATCTTACCAGGTGTGTGGGGTAAATGATTCTGAACCCACTTACTGAAGGTTTTTATGACAATGCAAGTACAAAGATGGGTTTGTGTGTTCACAAGTGTATGCATGCTGAGGTTGGAAAGCTTACTTGTGAATAGCAGCGAATGTAACGAGAGACAGCTTTACGGAAAGAGCTGTTCCTGAAGATAACGTCCTCCTTGCAGGGAACTTTGGCCATGATTTTGATCACATCTAGACCTGTATTGTTGGGCAGACCTGGGGAAAAATACCACATGATACATCGTACAGACTAATACTGACAGTGGTGGAAATATTGATTATGAATCTGATTATGTATTACTCTATGTAGAATGTTTGCATATACCTGAGAAGAGTCCAGGGTCTACACTAATACTACAGGCACAAATTAAGATCTTTCCATCAAGCAAGGTGACCAGGATCCACACCATTGGTGCCAGCAGGGCCCTCTGGATCATAGCTGAGAAGAGGTACCTGCAGGAAGATTCTCACAGTTTTTACAACTTGGCCCTCACATATCACCTTTTGCCAGTACAAAACAATAAATAAATGAAGGTGTGTAAAGGTGTGACTGTAGCAGTGTCAGCAACATATCCAGGAAAAGTATTTTAATCCGTAGTGTATATTAGATTTAAATGGTACATCAGTGTCTGTGTATCACAGTGCTGTATTCAGTTAGCCAAGTGCATAAAGCCTGGGAGCAAAGAAAAACAGCTACCTCTAACCCAGAGTTTAAAAATACACATACTAACACCTCTTAAGCTCACTGATTATCATGCTTTTTTACTTCTGACTTAAACAAAGTAATCAGGCAGAGTTACATGTTGAAACAATATCTTGAGAAAGAACAGTGAATCCATCCATCAGGTTTTTCAATATCAGATAGAATTATGTATCAATGCCACTTCAACTGCACAACTGGTTCTTCTATTCCTGATAATACTGAAACTACATGATGCATACAACATAGAAATCGCTCAGTTTTGCTCTGCAATAATATTACTCATGATATATGATACTGTTTGGTCTGTTGTTACTTTAAAATTTGTGTACTCTTGCAATAGTGTTCACAGCTAAAGTGTGTATTGTGTTTATATATGTGTGTGTTTTAAAACAGATAAAACTTTTGACATTTCTTTGTTTTTTTTTCTTTTTCTTTCTGGCCTTATGACTTATTATGTTATCAACCACTTGTTAGTGCCCTACAGTAATAAATTTACGCACTGACATAAAAGGACAGAGTCATAACCAGTAATAGCAAACATTTGGTCAGGATTCCTATTCTAACTCCCAATATAACTGGGAAAGACCGAATGATAGAAATCAGCAAGGACTCTCTCTGCAATCCATTTGCACTTAACTGATTATCATCAACAGTAACATTTTCAAATCATTGTGCACTTGAATGAAATAGTAAAAATTATCTGTAAGACCAACAAGGTAATGACTTTGAAGGCAATACTATTTTACAGTCTATTATTTCAACAGTCTAACATGCTCCTATGAAACAGTGAATGAAAAGTGTGACTCACTTAACCACTGCAGGGTTTTTGGATCTGTTTCCAGCAGGTCTCATCCACTCGTCCATCATGACTCCTGTGTGGCGGTTGACAAGGACCCCCAGGAAGAACAGTATGATGGGCGGGACGATCATCACTCCCAGAGAATACAGTTTGTTGTACTGAGGGAGGCATGGGCAGTTGAAGTCAAAGCTGGTGTAGAGCTTGACACTGACCAAGGCCAGAATGATACAGATCCCATTGGAGATTGATTCAGAGTTGGACTGGAAGTACTGCAGGACTAATTTCAGACGCTCCATATCTTAAGTCGCCACAGTCAGTGATGAAAACAGAATAGTTAAATGTAATGTCTTTGAAAATATGCTTTTTAGAATAAAATCCCTACATTAAGCCAGTTTTTTACAAACCCAGGACAGTTTATCTTACCTCACAACATGAAGTAAACTTGAAGAGAAGTCTTGAATCCACAATTCTAATAGTCTCAGTGAACAACCTGAGCGTTGGTGAAAAGACAGCAGTTGGAATGGGTGAGTCTGAGAATGTATGAATACATCTGACCAGGTGACGGGGCTGCTGCCACACCCTGCTTCACTGTCAAAAGAGCACTCACATCAAAGGCTTACAGAGAGAAAAGAAGCCACAGCAGCTCTGTCCTGAGAGGGCTGATTGTGTCATGACTGGCTCTGAAACAAAGGGTACAATCCAAGCTCTATAAGCCCCATCTAATCTAACCAGTGTGTGTTAATGTAATGCTGTGAGACAACTGTTGGGACTGTACGTTCATGCAAATGTTAATATAGTGTCTATCGAGGTCCACTCTTGCAGTCAGTTGTTCAGTTAGCTAATCAATATACTCGCCTGATCCCTTTTGGGATGTAAAATGACAAATGCACAAACTACTCAGTCCAGCAATAGGCATGATGGGATATGAGAGCTGTCAGCACAGTGTGTACTTAAGAATCACAAGCTACACAAGGCAGCGCCCGTCCTGGTGATGCTGACTCTCTCCTTGTCTTTACTATTAACCCCAAGAATTTTACTTCTATAACTGTCAACTTTGTCTATATCGCTCCTGGTGCTAACACGAGGCTGAGCACATTTTGTGTCTGTTAATACCAATCACCTGAACTTTTTTCCCCTTCTATTCAATCTTTATTAGACAAAGTAATATTAAAACAGCAAATGGAACCATAATCCTACAGTGCCCCACAGTGGACGGACATTGTCATCACAGAAGTCTAAGGATCAATGCACTCCCTGTTCAAATCGAGACTTGAGAAACAGGGTCACTGTCAAAACAGCAATTTCTGCATTAATACCTTTAAACCGTTAAATAATGAATAGAATGTCCAAATTTCAAAGCCTGAATCACTCCCGGTATAAAACTGAGCCTTAAAGAGAGACCTAAAGCTTTCAGGCTCAACAAATGGACAGCAGAGGCTGGTGAACCCGAATATGCAAAATATTAGTTTGGCAAAATGGACACTAACAAACCTGTAAAGCTGTAAAAACCCTGATTGGATGTTAACCCATACACAGTCCATCAATACTGATCCACATAACTTTTAACCACTGAAGTTCTGTTTGAGCCTCATATAACCTGACACATATGCAGACAGCAACATTCAGGAAAAAATAAAAGGTTGCTTGTATCAATAATTTTCCAAATTCAGGTGTTGGAACTGAATTGGAACTGAAAAAAGTCAATTGGTCCTTTTCTAGTTTTTAGAATGTCTTCTGCCCTGACCATGTGTGGAACGAAGAACACGGTGCAGACAGCGAGCTAAACAATTTTCCAATAAAAACAAAACTGAAGAGGAGAGTCCAGGTTTATGGTTTTTATGGAAGTCTTTTTGTGAAACTGTAAACAACATACAGACAGGAAAACAGATATAAATAACTATAGTGAGTTCACCAATAAAATCATATCATATTATATAACCATATTCATTGAAATAATCAGCTGTTCAAATACAAATATATCAAACTGTAATTATACTCAGATTGTGCCCAACAAAGAGCCAAAACAAAGAGAATGGATAAGTATGTAACTGTACACTTCTCCACTGCTGTGTCTATGTTCAAAATGGCTGCTCTGAGCACTGAAAATTAGTGGTTTAACCACCTCCACCACTAGGTGTCACTGCATACAAAAGATTTAAAGCGTTCATGGATGATTTCCCTGTTAAGTGTGAAGTCTGTATTTTAAGTCTCAGGGCCATTTTGACACCACAGTGAGACAAAAGGCAGTAGTGAACATCAGGTTTCCTTATGTACATTTTTCATTGTAGTTTTATCAAGTCTATCATCTGGAATATCTACTAGCAAACCCTGTCAATGCACTTAAACACTAGAGACTTGCTACCATTTTAAACAACTTGAACCTTGACCTCAGTTATGTTGTGCCAGGTAAAGCTAGTATCTTTCGTTTTTGCTTCATTGTGTGTAAAGACCACCAATTCCAAGAACAGAGCAGAGCTATTGTTTGCTGTGTGTTAGAAATGCCCTCTTGGCCCCAGAAATGGGCCAAGATGACAGGAAACCAGGATGATTAGATGATTGGACCAGGATGTTGCCTCAAACCTAGGATTCAGTCCTCCAAAAACTGTCAGACAGCCAAGGGCATGGTTGTCCTACAGCTTTAAATCTCTATTAAAAAAAATCAGCTGACAGGACACGTCACAGAAACATCATGTGACTCTTGTGAGAACATTAGAACGTTAGAAAAGATAATGAATCTATTAGTACTGTATTAAGTCTCTTAACTCCCTGTGTTTTTATGTAAATGGCCCACAGTCACAAATGTTTTGCCATCCCTGCTCGAATAAGACTGCACATGAAACTGGCATTATCAATCAGCCGACTCTGGAGAATCCTGCTGTAAAGTCTGTCATGGATGAAAACTAATTAAGGACAGAACACTTTTTTATCTGCTTACTGGAATAAGGAACTAATGCAAAAAGTGAACCTTGTGACATTTGTGGAACTTGGGGTTTCAAGGAAATTGTACAGCACGAGAAATACCAGTGAAATAAAAAAAATATAATGAGGTTACCAAATCATAGTTTATTTACATAAAAAGACAAAAGAACACGTATATTTCACCTGCATGACATTGCTTTAAACCCGGCTGGACCATGTCTCTTTCTTCTTGAGCAGATGCATAGACAATGTGCACGTCTACAGTGAGAGGACAGTTCCAATGGTGGTGGAAGACTTTTCTCTTAACAGAAATGTGTTTTGGGCTCAAAACACAAACATCTCTTTCTTGGCATCAAAAAATGAGCAATTTTTTAAAAAAATGATTCAGTCAAATCTTTAAATGGATACACAGGTTAAACACTTAAGTCTCTGTTCAACACAGATACAGTACAACAGAAAGCTCAGTGAGGAAGCTATCAAGGCAGTATGGACAGTAAAAGATAAGCAATACTACAAAAGTCTACAAACAGCAGTTTCAAGGTATTAATCTTAAAGCTCAGGCAACATCCACACTACCATGTTTTTGCTTAAAAGCCTGGTTTTTAACTAAAATGATCTCCATTTTTTAAGCACCATTGCAAAAACAACCTCAGGTCAGACTAGCACACCTGACAATGCTTATCACATAACCAAATGGCCATTCTGGTAAAAAGGGGGGGCCCAACCAAAAAGTAAACATGGGTGTGTGTCATTTCTAAAACGATCCAGTTTTGCCTGTTTAGACTGCAACACAACCCCTGAGTCTTAAATACTAAAATGAGGTTAGTAGAGTTTTTTTAAACAGCAGAGTAGTGTGCACACCAGGCAGAAACATAGCAAATGTGTAGTAGTGTGGATGTCACCCCAGTATCTACTACATGTGACAGCAGTTGTGAACCATCTAGGTGCAGCATGAGGACTATGGTCAGAAGATTATACTGTATATGATTATTTCAAGTGCTCTCAGGTCAGGCTGATCTCTGATGACTCTTTGGTGTCGATCACTCTGAAGACGCCCACCTTCTCTTTCTTGATGCTTGCCTTTTCTTTGTCTGAAAATACAAGCAATATTTTACTTCAGATCAGTAGTTCAACAATAAAAGACCACAGCCAAGTCAAACCTTTTAATTTGAAAATGATAAAATTTCAATGCAGCTGTGCTCTTAAAAAACAAAAGAAATGTTTTTAGCCTTTAGTGTTAGGTGATTTTGGCCTGACAGCATGTTTTTACATTCTGTGTTCTGTAAACAGTGAAATATTTTATTCAAGAGTGAAGCTGAATTCAGTCAACTTAAAGCAACATTAGGAAAATATTTCATATGAAATAAACAGCTTAAAAATAATTTTCCTGGAATTGGTAATTATGGCTTGTATTAGGGCAAATGGTGTCTCTGTCAGTAACTCCCACTCGCATGTCACTGCACTTTGTAACCTACGAGCAGGTACAACTCTGCATGAACCCCTGCATGATGCTTTAATAAGTAGATGGCCAGTGTTTTGCTAAATGAAAAGATGCAAGACTTCATATGAAGTCTGGATTGCTAAATTATTTGAGTTCTTTTTCTATTTGTCCAATGTTTGGCTGTGTTAGCAAAGTTGTTGACTCTTTTTTTTCTTTTTAGCATAAGCCAAGGGACACATTTCGACGTGTTTCAAGTGGTGAACGTTGATGCCAGGTATCAGCAGCATATTGTTTCTTGTTCAGGTTATGGTAGCATGGCACGCTGCTGTTGTGTGCATTATTTGACTGTTATATTAACAGAACTTTTCAAGACATAACATGTTTTTTTAAAGACACCACAGACTTTTGTTTTAGTTTGCACATACATTAAAACTGACAATATCAACAAGAAACCTGGGATTGTGTAACACAGTTTCTGTAGTCACAAACTTACCAGTTACCAATTTCTACATAATGTTGCATTTAAGAGCCTTGAGATATTTATGCAGATATATATTTTCGGTGTTTCTAATGTAAATTCACAAAGTATGGTCATTTGTTAACTTTTCAGATCCTTTTTTTTTTGGTAGGCTTGGGGGAAACAAAATCAAAACAAAGATATTTCGGCCTGTGTTTCCCACAATAATTTATCCTGCAATTCCTCCTGAAAACCAATATGTGTGTGCTTGGCACTCACCCAGTAAGTCACTGCGATCCAGCAAAACCTCCAGGTCCTTGTCACTGATCACCCCCCCCCTTGATCCTTTCACTTCCCTGTGTAAGACAGAGGTTACAGCTAAATGTTACTTTCCAGTTATCTCTTTCAGTCCCAGTTGAGACCAATCCTGTTTAAGTTCTGGTTTACATTCTATAAACATTTAAGCTTCTTGGAGAAGTGAATGATTTCTTACTTTTCAGGGCCTCTGGCTTTGAGCAGCTCCATCAGCTCCTCCAGATCAATGCAGCTTTTACTTTGGTTAAGCTCTGCTTTCCCACCCTTGAACTTATCTGCAGAGAAGCGAAGTGACAAAGTGATACAACCATTAAAAGTCCACACCTGGAACATAATTTAGACCAGTGCTTGTAATACAAAGTACAGTGTAAGAAAAGATTAACCTGGTTTATATTATAGTAGCATTTCCCAAACTAGGGGGGGCAGATGGTTTGTGGACCCAATTTAATTGGGTTATCAAATGGTAGAATTAAATTCTTCACATGGATGTATCAAATAATTATCCTAAATAGTTTTTATTTTTTGCTATGCCATTATCAAAATATGTACACATTTATATATTTTTTTGAGTGGCGAGGAACTTATTCAAAACTTACATTAGCAAATATTGTTGCTGTGAAGTACAACTTGACTGCAATTCCTCACTCTAACTGCCACAATCAGCGCATTGCTTACTGCTTCTATTTCTTCGTTTTCAAAGCCAGTTTACTTTGCAAGTTTTTTACAAAGTGATAAAAACCATACTGCACTCAGAAAATCTGAATAGCACTGTAATGTACTTTTATATATGAACTAAAACATTTCAAACATATTTGAAAGTGATGCTTTGTTGCATTCTCTCCCAAAAGTTATAAATTTAGATGTGGCCCCCTTTTACAAAATGTTTTCTAAGTGTCACTGACAATGCTGTGGCAAATGTAAAAAAAAAATTTACGTGCGAGTTTAAATTCAAACTTTAGGTGTGTTTCATTATACTTTTAGTTTAGAGTTTTAAATGAGCAGAGATTTGTCAGATTTTTTGTCAGCAGGGCTTTTCGTCTGCTTGTCAGATCTTTTTCTTTGTGAAAAAAGTTCCATCTTAGTGAGTAAACCCAAGAAAGATGTTAGCAAACAAGCTAAATTTCAGGAACAAAGCAGATTTGTGGCAGGCACAGACTGTAACAGTTTGAGACGCTCACTCTTGTGGATGACCATCTGCTCCAGCTTCCTCTTGGCTGAGGCCCTCTCCAGGATCTTCTGGTCGATAGTGTTGGCTGTGACCAGGCGGTACACCACCACTGGTTTGGTTTGTCCAATGCGGTGACAGCGGTCCTGAGCCTGCAGGTCTGCCTGGGGGTTCTGAGAGGAGAAGCAAACATCACTGTACACTCACTAAAAACACATGTGTTGTGTTTGACAAACACAAGCTTACTAGTTCCATTGTCTTTCCATTTATTACCTTTTTTTTTTTTTTTACCATCATGCTATGGTTCTCCCATATTGGTTGATTTATTGGCATTGCTGTTCTAATTCCAAGGATTTTTGTGGATGATTTTCAAATGTTAAATGATGCCTCAATTGGACTTGGTACAACTTCCTTTGTAACTGTTCACATATAATATACAAAATTCTGAATATTATTCAGGCTTTGTCACATATTTTAAAGATTTATTTCCAGTCTTTGCTTACAGCAGTGGTTACCACAGTGGTTAAGTCAACTGGAGAAAATTCATTGTGCCACTACCGTACAGTCTAGGACTGCTATTTGACAGCTAGCGCAAAGTTTATGGTGGAGTGTTTTCTTTAATGTTACTCAGTGCATAAGTTAACGACATGACAGTCAAGCCACATTGTCAAAATACTAACTTGTTATTGTTTGTTATTATTGCCCTCTTGCAATCTTTACTGATGATCAGATTGAAGCGCTAAAAAAAAGTGTATTGAAGTTCAACCAGAATATACTGCTGCAAATATTCTATTTCCTCACTTGGAGAAAAAAGTCATGGAGTGATGTCCTTGTGTGCTGTGGCAGCACTCCACCTGTTGTCAGCCCAGTCAGTCAGAATGTGAGTGACGCACAAATAATCACAACAAGCCCTTTTGTCCCCAGCTGTCGATATTAAATCATGACATCACAGGCAGCTGAGCTGTAAAAGCTCTGCTTCTGCAATACAGGAGGCATTTTATTTCATATTTAGTTTATTTTCTTGTTTTTTTTCACTTGCCCAAACGGGCAACTACATGTCACATGTTACTCGGCCGAACATGGGGTTTACTTGCCCCAGGCAAGCAAGCAAGCATTGATTTTCAGCCCTGTATTATCTTAAATTACTACGAGATAAGATGGTAGCTGCTGCATGTTACAGCATCTTTTTCTTTATTAAGAATTAAAGTAATGTGTGAATGGTTAAACATAGGTTAAAAACCTTTATTCATCTTTATATTCCACATTTAATCTGCACTCACCCAGTCACTGTCAAAGATGATCACAGTGTCAGCAGCTGTCAGGTTGATTCCAAGTCCCCCAGCTCTGGTGCTCAGCAGGAACAGAAACACCTCTGGATCTTTGGAAAACTTGGTCATCTGAGGGAGAAAAGGAACCTTTTTGATGCAGTAGCATGGACATGACATAGTTCTAACTAATTTGGAAATTACAGAAACACTCTGAGGTCCACTAAGTGCAGCAGTTGTGTTGCTTGCCAGTTCTGGATCAACACAACAGTCTCAGAGTGTTTTGTCTCTCCTACTAAGCAGAGCATACCCACCAGCCATCCCACAGTAATCTACTCAGAATACTTTACAAAAAACAAGGGCTGGACTGTGTAGTCTAAGGTAGAGGGAGATGACTTATACAGCTCTCCTTACATGCATGTGCAGTTCATCTCTTTAAGTGATAATGCAAAAAGTTAAAGTTAATAACTTGTGTGGTGTTTCTGTTTTTTAGGGACTGAATTCAACTATCTAACAAAATGATCTACATTTGCCTCTGTGAAGTCATCTGCTTCCTTGGTCTCTGCGCTGAGCCAAAGAGCTCCACAAGAATTCAACAGGGATTCACATACCCCAATGCTGTCTTCATTCTCAACAGTGCTTTCTATCTATCTATTTATCCATCTAAAACTGTTACCTTATCTATCACCCCTTGTATAGAAAGCTTGTAAAGCAGTTCTGCACTGCTATTTCGAACTTGGTTAAAACTCACATTTTCATCTCTGTCAGCGTAAGACATGCTGCCATCCAGCCGGCTGTACTGGAAGCCCCGCAGATAGCAGTAATCCATTAAAATATCCAAGATGGATGTCATCTGACTGAAGATCAGGACCTGAACCACAGCAATCAATCACAAATACAGGTCAGAAACACTAATAGTCTATAAATACTTTGCTTGGATTTAAAATAAAAATATATAACGATACAACGCAAATTATGATTTGCTATCTTGAACACCAGTATGAACGTCTTGGGATTAAGTAAAGTAACAGCTACTTCATTATGCTTTAAGCTATAAATCAGCACAAAACATTACTTAAAACATAAAATAACCGACATATGAAAAGTAATACCAAAAAGGAACAGTTTGAATTATAAAAATAAACAAACCACTAACTCTGGCACCAGGCATCATGGGTGATATGTGCCACTTTTTACCTACATTGCATAGTTTCAGGTTTCAGATTATTTTATGTGTACATATCTTAGTTCACATAGGAAATAAAAGTCCACCTGAAACAGTTTTTCCAGCATTAACAGGATATATGGGCGGGACAGGATGTTTGGAGCATTCTGATTGGACCACTGAAAAGTGGGCTGTATCACAGGAATCATGGAGGAACATGGTGTTACTACAATGAGCAATATGGAGTTAAAGGCTAACCTTAGCCTTTTTTCAATCATGGAAAATACTTGCCCCCTTTTTTTCCCATAAGAAGGAAAAGTGATTGAACTTAGATGTAAAAATCCAAAGAAACAGAGTTTCTTTGATTTTTTTGGCTGACATATTTGAGTAAGTGAACAGTATGACCAGGGATGTGATCAATAAAAATTAAATAGCATTTCTTATTTCAGGTGGACTCTAAAATTACTTTAAATTAGTTTTGTCTTGTGCCAGAGTAACTGGAGGGAAGTTGTGCCAATGATGTTTTACAAAAATGGTCTCCAGCAGTGTACACTTCAACTTCTTACCATGGTTTAGTGCTTAAAAAAGCAAACAAAATTTGTATAAATCATAAGATCGAATTTTAAGTTTTGCAAATTTGCCCTATATATTGTGTTCGCACAAAAGTATGGTGACATCATTAAAGTAGAAGAAATGCACATCATCCCAGCCCAAGTAAATAGCCAACTGTTGCTTAAAAGACTTTATAAACCTGAACTCTAAAGTTAGGTAGGGTTACATAATTGGGTCCTGAGTTTAACCTTATGTCCTCTTTTCTTCAGTGCAGGCAGTAGTCTGTCCAGTATGAGAAACTTCCCAGAGCTCTTTACCAGCTGTTCATCAATCTGCAGGGAGAACAGAAGATGTACACTATGTGAAGACAATATACAAACTGTATGAAAACTTAACTGGCAGTCATACCTACTGTGCATTATATCACTACCTGAGGCAACCTTAAATGTTGTTGATGGTGTTATTGTTAAATTGTTTTTATGTTTATTTTTAGAAAAAACTATGGCTCTTAATTTTTGACTTTTTTCTTGTGGTACTGAAAATGGTATCGAGTATCGAGTATTTTCCTGGGTATAGGTATCAAATTAGAAATTCTAATATCATTACAACCCTCTCTTAGTTAAAACTTATCTACTCTAAATGTAGAGAGTGAGTGTAGAGAGAAGAGTGTGACTGTGGATGCCAAATTAACTGTCTGTATAAACTATCTGGAAAAAACAAAAACAAACAAAGCACCTGTCTTTGACCACAGCGAGATGATGACAGTGCGAACCCCAGAGCGAGAGACCTGCCCTTTTCAAAACTCCTCATAAAACCCCAGTATACTGAGTTGAATTGCACATACTGTTCATGAAAATGTCGTTAATTACACATTGTTATACACTGTCAGGGGGGAAAAAAATCAAAAAATTATAACTAATGATTTTTTTTTTTACTTGCATTAAGTTTCTCAAATAATTTCATTTTTGCTTGTATCTTTTTCTGGGAGGGGAGTAATTGTACTTTTACCTGAAACAACATTTAGTACTCTACCCAACTTCACTAGTATAATGCACTCTGCTTATCTGCTCAATACCTGTTCTAAACCTGCCTTCAACTACCTTCATTAAAGGAAAAAAACTAAAAAAAACATTTGCACCAGTGCAGCATCTAAGCAACAAGTGGCAATCACAAACATTGTGAATACTCTGTAGTTAAACAGAACCTGTAGTACCGGTGTACTGTATAACAGAAGACAGATGACTGTTGGTACCTTGAATTCCTGTGTGGCAGGGTCAAGGGGGTACTCCACCAGGTAGGGGTGGTTGCAGCATCTCTTTAGCAGCATGACAAGGTTTTGCAGCTTCAGGTTGATCTGGGCATCCAGTGGGCTCTGGACATCCAGAACTGGAGGGGAGCTGGAGGAGACCAGTGGAGAAAGTGTGAGCAGGTTCAAGCTAGACTGATACAGTCACAGGTTGAGCTTCCTGTGCAATCGGGGAGATCATGCCTCTGTTTTGAAGGCAAGGTTTCTCAAACTAGCACTTCCTAACAAAGGTTACAACATATATTATATAGCTAGAATAAAGATGTACTAATGAGATCAAGAGATGAAAATTAACAATGATGTTAATGAAGTAAAGAAGTAAGACTCACCTTTGCCCCACCTCTTCACGGACCCTCTCCAGATATTTCTCCAGTTCAAAAGGTGTGTCTTTGTCTGTTTCCCTGTAATCCACTACCCTCCGAGTGCGACGCTTTGGCCTGCCACTAGATGTCAATGCTACTGGAGCTTCAACCTAAAAAAAAACAAGAAAGCAGACAATTTTAATCACTTGTCATTTACTGGCACAAGAAGAGTAATTTAAGTTGACAAAGGACCAGGTTGTATTGATGAGGAAGCACTTAGGCACCTGTAGGTTCAAAACTTTGAACACTGCTCAAATAAAGAAAGGCAAATTTATTTGTATCATTCAACAAATCAACTCAAAGTGCTTTACTGAAGACAGCCAACTAAATATCATAAGAGTTTTAGTCTTAGTCTAGTTTTAGTCTATATTTTAGACCAAATATTAGCAGATTTTAGTCAACTACATTTTTCTACAGAACTTCCGGTCACTGGAAGTATCCATCAGTCTGTTATGGAATGGTATTAAGGTTTGAATATGCAATACAGGCACGGAATTAATGGTTATAATACAAAACATGTATTTTATTTTATTCTTAATGTCAAAAACATGACAGTGGCTTTTTCACAAAAGATAATCTCACATAATAAGCATTAGGGCCTGCTCTCCCTGAAAAATATACATGCTCCCTGAAAAAGATATGCATTCTCCCTGAATGGTATGCAATGCATATGACATTCTTTCAAGATGAAGTACAATATTATTGAAATAGATAACCACCTAACTCTGAACTTATTGTCTTCTACTGTCTGTGCAAAATCAAAAACATTAAGAAAAATAAAGTGCAATTATCAAAAATAATATAACTATTGGTTGTAATGCCATGGCACAAGGTATCTAGTTAAATACCGTATACCATTTATACTAAATGCCATTGCCCTTGGACCAGGTGCACTGCAAAATGTTAGTTTGTTGCTAACAAGGGAAGTCAACTGAAATCAACCAAAGCTGTGTAACTAAAAATGTGCAACTAAACACAACTAAGTATAATGTAGGTAAACAACCTAACTGTTGTGAAAACGTCTTCGAAACTGTGCAAATTTCTGCAAACTCGTCTTTGTCCTCCTCATGTGAGTGTGTAACTGCTGCTGCGTTTAACTGTTGGGATTCTTCTTAACTTGTCCCACAAAAAGGGTAGTTTTGATTGGATCTCTTCTCCATTCGTCCCTCCCTAACATTTTCATCTTGTTTTTATTCGTTGACTAAGGTATCAGTTATAATTCGTCACAGTCTTCGTCATCGTATCTGACTTTTTATTTAGTTTTTATTTAGTTTTCGTCCATGAAAAAGGTTTGTTGACAAATATTTTTCGTCATAGTTTTCGTCAATGAAATTAACACTGCTAAGAGGTTGTATTGGTAGATTGGAAACATGTTTAAAGTGGAGACACTGGTTTTGTCACTATTACTGTAGGCAATCTACAGAGTAGACCATTTCATAGTCCAGACTTTGTCATTTTATTAGTGTGAACATGAACATGGTGTTACCTTCTCCTTGCCCAGCATCTTGGCAATTGTTTTGTTCACCACGGCAGTGTAAAAGGCCTCCTGTTTGGCTGTCAGAGGAGCATACACAATAATCTCTTTCTTAGGAGGAACCTCCAGTGTTACATCTGACTTCAGTCTCCTCAGCAGGAACGGAGTCAGAATCTGAAACAAGAGTAAAGAGTTAAGCCCTAGGGAGGCCAATTTAAGAAGTCTAAGGACACCAATTTTGCTTTCTTTAAAACATTTTCAAACTTTCAATAGATCTTTGAAAATAAATGTTAATGCAAATGAGCTATGTTTACAACAGTTTGGAGGACTGACCTGGTGCAACATGCTCAGGATGTTCTGCTCACGCTCAGCAGCCACCACGTTCTCAGCCTCACAGAGGGTGCCAATGTCAAACCAAGACTCAAAGCTACACAAGCAAACATTTTAACAAGATGGTCAAGATGGTGAACCAAAGCAGCAAATTAAGGCTAAAAACAACTTCATGAATTAAAAATGTCACATGTAACTGTATATAGTAGTACTCATTAAGTATCTGAACAATCCATGAATTTAATCCTAAATTTATGTTTTCAAAAGATAGTTGATACAGAATATTTGTTTTGTTTTGTTTTGGTCCAGACATTCCTGGGTGGAGAGGGGAAGTGTTTCCCCCAGTCAATGACATGCTTTTGTGTTTTGCTTTGTCAACTAATCCTCCACAGTTGTCCTACTGGTCAAATCTCCTTACTCTTGTCATATTATCAGTGAAATGTCACTGAGTGTAGCAACTCTGTGCAGATCAGACTAGAGGGACCTGCAGCAGGATGTATTGTACTGTATCGTCTGTTCAACAGCATGGATTTTTAAAAAGGCAAAATGATGCTTGTGGGCAAGTAATGTAATCGATGCATGCTCCACCACTGTATAACACCAGTCACACAGGCTACCAAATCAAGCCAAGTCCTCATGTGACCCGGGTACACTTTTGGTACCTTTAGAATTTTTAAAGTGGTGTAATTTGGGGTGTTTTAATGCCTGAAGGCTGAAATTTGGCCACAGTGTGCATTTTTGGAGTAATTCTAAAGTTTTGAGAAAAAATGAATAAGAAATCAATATTGCGATTTGTTATTAAATTGTTACACTGAGAACCCACAGGTACACTTTTGGTACACTGACACCCATTAAAACCACAATTTATGATCCCATTGCCATAACAGCATAAAAAGTGCATTTCCTGCTATTAGGGGTTTAATCTACACTCCTGACTTAAAATCTGTAGTTTTTACATTTTTCCACCAGATGGCACTATTTACCTGTATTTGGCCTATCCGTTAAAAACAGGCAAGTACTTATTTTCCCATTCTCTAATACTATGAGGCATTGCAGGCCAATGGAAAAAAAACAAAAATGGTGTGAATGTGTTCGTTGGAATGTCATTATGTGTGCTGTATTGTGTTTTGTATGAGTGTGTGTCTGGCTGGAAGTAAAGTAGAGACGTTCAAATCCTTATTGAGAAAATGGCAAAATGTAAATCCATAAAAACTGCATGTTTTGACTCCATGACTATTACAGTATAAAATAATGCATTTTATTGAAAAAGATCACCAAATTGTAGCCCTGGCTTCAAAATTCTAGATTTTACTATTTTCAGGCTGACTGAAGTATTTTCTCCAGTTTTTTCTGTGAATCGAATTTACCCTTTTGCAAACAAGGGAGATAGTATTCTTCATTTTCACCATGCAGTTTTGAAAGCCCCTGTAATAAAAACAAAAAAAATGTAAAAAGTAGATTTTTTTTTATGCATATGGATGTCCTAGGGTGGTGTCTGTGTGCACATGTAAACTCCTGTGTGTATGTGCTTGTGTGTGTGTGTGTAAAAGTGTCTCTATGACTGGACCTTAGAACGGCAATGGGGGTGCACCACATAGCTCAGTCAGTAGCGCGGGTGTCCCATGTGTGGAGGCTTGGTCCTCCATGCAGCGGTCGCAAGTTCAACTCCAGCTCCAACCATTTGCTGCGTGTCACTACCCCTCCCTCCAGGTGGATTGAAGCCAAAGGTATAAATATATGCAGCTTGTGTAGGTAGTCATTTTTGTTCAAGATGAAGCAGAGATACACTTCTGAAGAAGCACTGGGGATGGTGTTAGCCACAGATTTGTCTTCCACCTCCACTGGGGAAGCCACTGACTCCAGTGATGCTGGCAGAGATGAAGAGGCATTTGTGCTAACGAATTCAGGCACTGATCTCTCGGATAGCACCAAGGATGAGGAGATGGAAATAGAAGCTGATTGTGTATGGAGGTCCAAAAATGGAACCATCACCTGGTCACCCACCAATGCAGAGACACTGTGTTTACCAGCCAGCTCCAGCCGCTGGGCCTACAAGATACACAGTATCTAGAATAGACACAGTGCGCTCGAGTTTTGAGCTCCTCATGCCAGGTGAGATTATTCGGCTGGCTGTTGAAAATACGGGATCTCCACGGGAGAAAAGTGGCTAATGACTGCAGAGATGTTGATGAGACAGAGATGGAAAAATTCATCGGGCTGTTGATTCTGGCTGGTGTGTTCAGATCACGGGGTGAAAACACCAGCAGCCTGTGGAACAAGGAGACCGGTAGGGGCAAGAAACAATGCCCCGCAAAAGGTTCCATGCCATCAGCTCCATGATTGGTTTTGATAATAAACTTACCTGTCCAGCACGCCAGGCCCATCACCTGGACAAGCTCACTGCATTCTGCAGTCTGTGGGAGATGTGTGAGAGAGCCAGCTCTGGCTGCTTTTCAACCCTGGTGTGTGTGTTGACGAGCAACTGGTGCTGTATCGGGGCTGCTGCCCATTCAGGCAGTACATCCACAGCAAGCCCACAAAGTACTGCATCAAAATATGGGTGGCATGCAATGTCACCACACTCTATGCCTGGAGGATGCAGGTGTACACAGGGAGAGAAGCCGAGTCCCCCAGGGAAATGAACCATGAGCAGAGGGTCACGCTTGAGCTGTCAGAGGGGCACCGGGGAAAGACAATAACTTGCGACAATTTTTTCACTTCCTTTGGACTGGCGTTGTTCCTTGTTCCTGTTTTC
Source organism: Ctenochaetus hawaiiensis (assembly GCA_029783645.1). Classification (NCBI taxonomy): domain Eukaryota; kingdom Metazoa; phylum Chordata; class Actinopteri; order Acanthuriformes; family Acanthuridae; genus Ctenochaetus; species Ctenochaetus hawaiiensis. The sequence goes on along the minus strand of JAPZDY010000003.1, from coordinate 805,682 downwards.
CTGTTTGTTGCACATTGTTATATGAATCATTGTTCCTTTTCTTTATCTTTTGGAAAAAATAAATTTTGTTCTTGTTCAGTGTGAACTTTTTTTCCCTTAATTTCTGGAACTGAATAAGGTAGCATGCTATTAGAGGGTAAAAAGTGTTAGGTATGGCAAATATTTAATATTTTGTGGGGGGGGGGGGGGGGGGGGGGGGGGGGGGGGGGGGGGGGG
>JAPZDY010000003.1:783093-798114 GCA_029783645.1 Ctenochaetus hawaiiensis | reverse complement strand
AAGCCCTCCTCCAGCTGAAATGATAAAATCATGCAAAATTTTACATTTTTTATTATAAAGTTACCATGGTTAAATGGTAGGAATGACGCAGCGGATACTTCTGTATCGTTTGCCTGCTCAGGCACCTCACCTCCCCGATGTTACTGATGCTTGGTAGATGGGTATCAACGATGTTTTGGGCAGTTTTAATCACTCTTTGCAGAGTCTTTCTGTTCTGGGCCGAGCACATCCCATGCCATTTATTTGACACTATTAAAACTCATATGAAGTTGCGAAGAAAGTATTCAAAGTCTTTCAACGTTTAAATTAGACTTTAAAAAAAGCTTTAACACCAACATACAATCGGCCTTACTGATTTTTGTCACGTAAAGTCCTTTGAGTTTACGTATTCCAATGTGAAATATAAAAAATAATTGTCTTTTTTGTGCACTTAACGAAAGATTAAATCCCTGGAATACCCCTTTAACCTCTTTCTCACTAATCTACCAACACCAATACTATCTATTTTGTATTTCCTCATGTTTAACAAGCTATTAAAGTTCTCAGGACTTCTGCGAAGGCTTCACTGACTCATTTGCGTTGACAGTGCTGATGCAGTTTCTGCGTTGCGAACAGAGGTCCATAAAGTATACAAATTAAATCTTCACTACCATGCACAATATTCAGACCTCATCTTGTAAACCAGGAGGAATGATTTTTCTAGAGACGTTCACTCATCTTTCATTCCCCCACAAATATGAATATTCATCATTTGTTTCGTTCCTCTTGTCCTTACTGTATGACTTGTTTTCTGCCTTTCATTTATCCAGTTACATTTTGTGCCTTTCTCGAGCCCATGTTCTATTTCTTTCACGTTTTTCTCTTCTTTCTTCCCATTCTGTCCTTCCTTTTCTTTCCCTCTTCATGTCATGTCTCCTTTACCTTGTCTATCTCTCTATTTTTGAACATATTTATATATCTTCACCCATTTCTCTATTTTATAATTTTACTTTCAAGCTTTTGTTTAGTGTAATTTATTGGACACAGCTACTATCCTGTCTTCTCTTGACAATAATGATGAATTTCATTAATCTGTCTCGTCTCTTTCAAAGAACTTGTAACAGACCTAGTCCTCATCATGCCCCTGCCTAACATTTTGTTTAGCATAAAGTATTTACTCCTCACAAACCGATTTTTCAGCACAATCTGAACTTTCAGTTTAACTAAATGTACATTCTGAATGCAGTAATGACTGTTGATCCCTGGTGAAAACTTGTTTTAATTTTTTCTAGGAAGTATGATCACATGGGGTTCACTGGGTTTCTCTTGGGTGACATTTTCCATGCAACATTTAGTCATTTTTTAGAAAAATGCTGGCTCAGATGTTTCCTCTCCTGTTCCGTGACCTGACACTTCAGTGTTGTAAGCTATTTTCTGAGTTAGTAACATACACAAACTGGCTAGAACTTAAAGGATTTCCTGTGAAAACCGCTGACGTGTTCAATAGAAAGCAGGCCACACTCCAACAGTTTCGGGTTGAGGATAACTATGTGGACAGTATGTCCAGTTACATCCATTGTCTTATGTCCTGGCCCTCATATTTAGCTGTATAATGAAGCACTTTTCCAAGTCTATTCCATACAGCAAACACTGGTCCCAGAATTTCTTTCAAACTGAATTCAGGTGCCTTTATTATGAAAACAAGAGAACACTGTATTTGATATATGCAATTCTGTACTGAGATTACACAGCAATTTGCAAACAGACCATATTTAACTGGCAACAGATATGCCAAATGAATGTAGAATAAATAATTCCGACAGATTTTCTACACATCCCACCAAGAATTTCAGACAGGTCTCCCACTTCATACAGTCTGGTAGTACAATATTTATTTTCAGTTGAAGTGTTACATGTTGAGCAACAAACTTAGAAGTTGTCTTTAGCCACAAATTTAATGCAAAGATAAAGAGTCAAGACTATCCCATTAACGCAAGTAACACTACTGAACTGGCAAATCAGATTTGACATAATATATACATAATGTTTATGTACATATACTGTAGCACTAGATTTTAGATGCTGGACTGTGAGACACTGCTGTTCAGAGGTTTGCAGGGGAAATTAACAACACCTCCAAATGTGGACAGACTGACAGACAAATGCTGATACAAACAGCAAAATAATCACCAAAGGAAAAAAGAAACAAAAAAGGTCCATACAAACAAAAAACCTTAATAATCAAACTGATTACCAACCCCACTGTAGGAATGCAGATGAACAGACACACTCACGCATACACACACACACACACACTCACCTTCTCATAAACCTGCATTCAAACGGCCAAATAAAAGAGTAGTCTCTGAGAGGTCTGACATGGGGGGGTGGGGGGTCAGGGCTGGGCCGAATGATCCTCTCTTAAGAATTTGTTGTCAATAATAGGACAGTATGACAAGAAGGATGCTTTATTTGTTTTTTGGTAGTGTGGCTATATTATGTACAGTACAAATACAGGCAACTTCATCTTGTTCTCACATAGACATGTTGTTAGTCACGTCTTCACTGTCCTGTCTGGTAGTGGTGGGGCTTTTTGCTGGGACACAGTGGATACTGAGGGGGATGACGGCCGGGCTGACAGGCCTGCAGAGGAAGAGGGCAGGGTGTTAAAGTGAAAGTGGTTTCTCTCTCAGCAGCATCCTCCTGATGAAGGCTTGACAGTAGTGCCAGGGGTCAGCTTCACGTTGGGCTTCTCCCCTCCTCCAGCTGTGGCTCCAGGGCCCATCCTCTTCTTGATTTCAGCAGCCATGGTCATGAAGGCCTGCTCCACATTGGTGGCGTTCTTGGCACTGGTTTCCAAAAAGGGAATAGCCAGAGAGTCCGCAAATTCCTGGACAAAACAGAGGAGGGACAAAGGACAGGATCTTAGGCATTTATTGCAGCTGTGAGGTTCTTCTTTTTTTGTTTTTTTAATAAAAGCAATGCAAAATAAAAAAATAAGATACTTAACAGGACATGAAAAACGAGGGACAGCAGAGGAATGTGCAGATAAAAAGAGGTGGTAGGAAAAAAAAGTCATTAAGTCCGTTGCATGGGCTAAATTGTCTTAAGCTGCACCCATCCTAACACAAACATTAAGACTGCAAAAGCTGTATGCACTCAGACCAGCAGGGCAATGCAGTCCCACTGGAAGAATGATGTGCGTGGCGACTTTGCAGGAGAAAGAGACAGAGCAGTGGTTTATCTCCAGCTCAGGATCAGCTGGTGTTTTGGTTATTGTAGTGGAGTCAGGATAGAAGTAAACCATGAATATAACAGGGAATCTTAAATCTGAGCTGCTGCAGTCCGACACAAAGTAAATGCATCAGCTTCCTGAAATTGAGCTGAATTCAGAGTTTTGTTTGTGGTGAAGTGTGGTGATGTGGCGATTATTGCCCAGAATTTACCCTTAAGCAGCATAGATGTCATCCCCCTTAGCGGGACCATTTTCTTGCATTTCCTGATTCTGGAGGCAGTAACAATAAAATTTACAATAACTAAGAGTGTGACTTAATGAAAAACCATTGGGCTTGTAACAGATCACATACCTCACGGTTTGGATCATACTACAGAACTTTGCACAGTTTCGAAGACGTTTTCTCGACAGTTAGGTTGTTTACCTACATTACATTTAGTTGTGTTAAGTTGCACAGCCTTAGTTACACAGCTTTGGTTGATTTCAGTTGACTTCCCTCGTTAGCAACATGCTAACATTTTGCAGTGCACCCAGTTCGAGGGCAACAGCATGTCTTATAACAACAAAAATGTTTTTGACATTAAGAATAAAATAAAATATATGTTCTGTATTACAACCATTAAATCTGTCTCTGTATTGCATATTCAAACCTTAATACAATTCCATAACAGACTGATGGATACTTCCAATGACCGGAAATTCTGTAGCAAAAATGTAGTTGACTAAAATCTGCTAATATTTGGTATAAAATAGAGACTAAAACTAGACTAAAAGACTTAAAAATTGACTAAGACTGAAACTCTTATGATATTTAGTCGGCTAAAACTAGACATAGACTAAAAGATTTCAGATGACTAAAATATGACTAAAACTAAATGGTGTGTTATTCAAAAGACAAAGACTAAATCAGAATTTGCTGTCAAAATTGACACTGCTGCTCACCATGTCAATTACTCACAGTCCACTCCACAAAACTTTTTTTTTTCTCTTTTTGTCAGAAAAATCACACTGCTGCTCATGTCACATGACGCGGATTGGGGAGTGATCTGGACGACCCATGGATCATCTGTGATCCATTACAGCCCTAAAAAACTATAAATGTAAATAATGTGAAACACTAGGAGCAGTGTTTCTGCTTGTAACAATTTGCCATGGCCTGTCACCACAGCAGAGTAAAACAAAACAAACATATTCCACAATCAATCATCCAATCCATGTCCACTCTTTGTACCCCAAAGAAAGAAAGAGAGATTAAGACCTACTCTTGGACAATTGCGAAAATGTATTTTGTTGTAAATGCTTTGATTAGATTTAAAAGACTTTACATGACATTAAACATATGGATCCTCCTCCACCATGCCATCACTTAAAAGCTGGAATTATTAATAAAAATAATCCATTAATAGACTTCTCCTATCAGGGACAGAACAAAAGTAGACTTAAGTTCTTTTAGTATTTGTATTTAGAAAACACACAATTATAGGATCAAAATTATTCTCATTTCTGCACAACTATTGCTCCTCTTCAGACAAAAGGTGTCTCTAACAGCATGATTTTGCACATTCTGAAAACCCATAAAATCCATAATTCTACTTACTTTTGCTATCATATACTGGGACCATGCTTTGGCCCTGTGTCATACCTAGGAAGGCTCCTTCCAGACCTTCAGCTGCAACCATCCTGTCTGAGTTTCTTAGTTTTGGAGAGAGGTTTTAAGGGTGACCTTTCTCAGGCCATCAGTTAATACTTGCATGTATCCTATATATCATACTGATGCAAAGACACTGACTCCCTGCCAACTGGATTTTGCACAGAAAATAAAAGGAAAGTATGAAAGAAAGCATGGAAAACAGAGGAATGAAAGAGTTTATCTCCAACAGTTTTTGTGTGTGGGATTAATTACCAGGGTGCCTTACCTTGGCTGTTGTGTAATCCACAACCTTCTTTGTTGTCAGGTCACACTTGTTTCCAACCAACAGCTTGTTGACATTTTCACTGGCATAGCGATCAATCTCCTGTAGCCACTGTTTGACATTATTGAAGGACTCCTGGTGCAAGAAACAGATAAACATTAGCACTATGTTAAAACTTCTAAAGGACATCAGAAGATATTTAAGAGCCAATGTTAATACTTTAACAGAACACAAATTTTGAAAACAATTCAGATTGAAATTACAGTTTATGAACTTTGGGTACAACATAAAGAGTGATGGGTTATGATAGAGAAGATTTAATTTTTACAGTTGAGGTGAAAATTTCTAAACATTATGGGCTCTAATTTCGTGGCGCAGTGCAGGGTGGCGCAGGGTGGCGGAGCATGGCGCACCCCGCGCAGTGGTAATTTCGTCCGGCGCACCACCATTTGCCTATGTGGCAATTTGGTAGACCGGGGTGGGTGACTGGTGAAGATTACACTCAGCTGTGTTTAACCCACTCACACCTTCTCTCCTCCCCCTTTGCCACTTACGCCGGTGGGAGGGACAGAGGCGTAGGTGTGCCGCGCTGCGCCGGACTGCGCCATTCACGAAAATTGCAAAGTGCACTGGCCACACCACGTTGGCGCGGCGCAGGTCTACGAAATTAGAGCCCTATATGTGTGGCCCACTGTCTTTTATCTCTATATGAATACACACAATGAATCATACAGAGCACATTGTGGCCTCTAATTACAGCTCAGCTCAGAAATTTGGTACTTCTATATTTGTATTGAACACCAGCAATCCTACATGAGGATGTACACAGCATTTACTTTACATCTTCATCTGCCCTCAAGTCACAGCGTTGTCCCACAGCAGGTGCTTGTGGAAGCGTACATAATAAACTTTCTGTACTACCATAAGGCTTTGTGCATGCGCAAATATTTTTGTAGGTTTGTAGGTCTTCAAAAACTCCTTGCATGGTGCTATTTAGCAACATCGAAATTATGCTTAAATTCTTAGTGTGAGGGGCCCTTTAGTCCAGACGATGAAGATAAAGATGAGCCAGCCAACAAAGTGGAGGCTATAAACACTATTTGCCTTAAAAGGGTTGTGGCATTTCTTCTGTTGGATCCTATACGTAAGCGAGCATGTTACTGGCTTGCAAACAGTGCTCATGACGTTCATTTTTGTTCTCCATTGCAAACATTGTCATTGTGCATGCGTAAATTTTTGTTTGTTTTAAAAAGACACAAGTTTGAATAATGTATGATGAATAAAGTTGTCATTACTGACAGTGAACTTGCAACTGTTTAAAGCTTGATTACAATAATGCAACATGTCCTCCAATCTAGATTAAATACATTTTGTGGAAAACTTTCACTCTGACAAGATACAAATAGGATCATGAAAGCAGCTTTCTCAAAGGAAAAAGGAGATACAAAGACATGTTTCATTCATTAGGGAGTAAGGTAAAGATTTGCTCCTCAAAGTCGGTCTTGCTACTGTAGAACAAAGTTCAACCAGTATTTAACAAATTAACATGTCATCTGGAGTTAAAATCTCATCTGCTGGTGTATAAAAAAATAAACCTTTTTGTTTTTATAGGTATGAAATATTTAAGTACTATACAAACCTGGTCTGTGACATCATACACTACAATGATACCATGAGCACCTCTGTAGTAGCTGGATGTGATTGTACGAAACCTCTCCTGTCCTGCCGTATCCCACTGTCAAAGGAAAAAGAAAGCATTTAGTTTAAGTATTTAGCACAATTTTATTTTTGTTAGGCAGAAAGCCTCCTGGGACTTTAAAAGTTTTTTTCCAAGACATTATAACACTCATTGCAGAATTTAATGTCTATATATTGTATCCATTCTTAACAAGCTCTGTTTATATAAACACCAAAATGCCTGCTGATTTTTTTGTATTTTTCTTCTTGTTAACAAATTCCATGTGCAGAGCCCCATCAACGCTGAATATATCTACCAAGAAGTAGTGTGAGAGTGTGTGTGTATGTTTAAGCCTAATATATTTATTATTTTGTGCCATAGAGCTTTTTTGTTGTCCACAAACTAAGGACATATTCCTTAATTACTATAAACACACTGTAGTGTGCTGCTGCCCAAATGCAGATTATTCTGGAAAATTACTGAGATTTTTTTAAACTAATTATTATTATTTGTGAGCTGTTTTTTTAGGCTTATATCTTTCAGTGAAAACCAATGGGCATAGAGTTGAGAGCAATAGAGTAGGGATGGTATTGACAGATTAAGTCCTTGTTGGTTTGGGTTTTGGTATAGAATTTGCTGACAAGAAAAATGAAAAATAGCAAATTTATACTATAATGTTGTCAGTTGTACAAGTGTCCAGTGAAGGAAAGCATAGCTCTGTTTTTTCTCCTGAAAAAAAAACTTTCTGAGTGATCCGTGTTTGCCAAGGAACACTGATGTGAAAGAACTTTGCAAAGCTAAAGTTAAAAATCAGGATACTTACAATCTGAAGTTTAATGGTCTTTCCATCTAGTTCTATGGTTCGTATTTTGAAGTCCACGCCAATAGTGCTAATGTAACTTTCTGTGTATGTGTCATCCTGCAGAGAGAAACATTCAAGAATTAGATGGCTAACATATCCTGTTCACATCCTGCTTCACTATATACACAGAAGTGTAGGCCATATTCACACCAAGACTAACAGTGCCAGCTTCAGTCTTTTCATTTACTTGAAATGTGGGCAACACCTTTAGGCTACAGTGATGCAGACCACAGGGAATACCTAAAAAAAAAACACAGTCCTGTGATAAAAAGTTAAAACAAATCTGTTTTTGAAAAAATGCAACCTAACTTCAAGCTGTTCTGGCCATTCACATAAGCCCATGATCAAACCAAAGGGCCCAACAGGAAGAAGAATATTTTGCATTAACAAACCGCTGTTAACCAAGCAACTCTGAAGATAAAAGAGAGACTGAATACTGCTGTGATGAGAGCTTTACAACATTGCCAAGACACATTAAAAAGATGTTAATCACTATGCAGTAATTTGACATTGTACCACTCTTCAAATAGATTTTTTTTCTCAGCTTTCTCTTTTGCTGTTAAAGGGGAGTTGGAAAAATGGTTCTAGGTGCATTATTGCCACCTTGTGGATTGAAGGGTTGACAACATGGCATCACACAAAAAGGCAATGTAAGGACTATTCCACACTGTTGCACAACCTTGTATTAATTGCTACCACACCTGCTCTGTGGGAATATAGCCATTGACACAATAAGCCACACTAGACACTACTAGCGCTAGAAGAAAGTCATAAAGTTGTTACGGTAAACATTTCAACTGTACACAAAAAAGAACATGTTATACCAAGAATGAATGAGTTTAAAGCTGTTAACAATCATTGGAGTTCTTACTGAATTAAATAGAAAACCAAACCAAAAAGTATTGCTATAATATATATGGTTGTCCATTTGAAGCAACTTTCAGCAGACTGCATGAAATCACTGCATACTAAACCTTAAAACACTGCAATTACGGCAGCACAAAATGGATTCTTTTAGTCAGTGCAAATAATTGACACAAACCCTGAGTGTTATTGCAGATACCAATAATATAACCAATAATTTCATATTTTGGTATTTTTTTCTTTAAACTTACTAATCTGAGGTTTATGAAGACCTTAAAGTAAGAGGAGCAAGTTGTAGGGACCAATGTTTAACAACTACATATTCTGAACCCACATTACTTATTTTGCACTCCTCTTGGAACCTTTGTGCAACATTTTTTACAATCTTGCTGTTTTCCTTTTAAAACTGTAAAATATGTCCATACTAAAACCACCTTTGATGCACGTTTGGTAGAGTAGTTTGGTATCACAAGCATGACAACAGAGGGCTGTTCCTGTCCGTTAACTGGCAGAAAACAAACCAACTATAAAGGTGCATACTGGCACCGACTGTGTCAGAGTGTGTAGATACTGACCTTGAATGTCAATTCAAGCTTTGTATTATCGACTCTATTACCAGCCGATCATTTATCAGCACAGAAAAATGTTGTATCTGTAGATGGAATCCTTATTGATATATTGATACTGTATGCGCTTATCTGGGAAAACTTACTGCAAATCGGAGAAGAAGGCAAGATTTTCCAACACCTGAGTCACCAATCAGGAGCAGCTTGAATAAATAGTCACTGTAAGGAAAGGATAAAAAATAATTAGTTAGAGGATATTCATAAACTGTTAATAACATGATTGAGCAAGAGATTAACCATTTAACTACATAAAATGCTGCCAATGTATGGCAGCCTGGCAATGCCTGGCAACACAAATGTCACATTAACAATCTTATATTCGTTACAGTGATGGGCCCTTTCTTTACAAACATCCTCTGATTTAACTGTAGTTTCAGTTAGAAAAAAAATATTCAAATAAGCATTAGTGTCATTATATTTTGTGAGAGCAGCTGAAAAGTCTCCATTTTATCGAGAAAGGAAACATTTAGAAAAATAAACCTTGCTGAGCTCAGGCACAACTTTAGAAGGAAGTGCAGGAAGTCAGCTGATCATGTGATTAGACGTATCAAGTCAGAATAGAGAAGTACTCTTTTCAGTTACATCATGTACCGCTCTACTCTCTTTCTAAGTTCATGTTAATTGAACTAATATAACAGCTCACCCGTTTATATAGGAACAACAGGATTTGGTTCCTAGGTCAGAGGTCCATTAATAATCTAAACATCAAGCGTACAGAGGTATGGGGTCACATTCTGTGCAGAACTGAGTCTGCCAAGCTCAAACCAAGCTGCTGCTTTTTAATGCATTACCAGCTTTATATGCCCAATCTTAACATTTCTTGCCAGTGATAGTGGATATATTTCAGTTCCAGGAATTATGTAATCTGTCTTCGCTATCTTTTGTCATATATGACTGACAGATGCTCAGTTTTTATTTGTTGGGGAAGAGTAAAACTTGCTGCTAAGGATAGGGCATTCTCCTTTCATATTTATACTGTTCCCCCCAAAGACCCCTCTTTACAATATAATGCAACAATGTGTGGTCATCAGCCAAAAAAGTCTGAACTATATCCTGCATCACTTACTTTACACCCACATAAAAATCAAACAATATAATGACAATCCTTCACTCCTTACATATCTCTGTGTACAACTATGCAAACATAAAAAAAGCACTGCCTGTCTAATACTTGGTTTGTTCAAGACCTGCTTGTGTTCTGCAGCTTTAGCCTTGTTCTGTTTCTTCCTTTTCCAACTGATCCTCTGCAGTGCCACACTCCAAAGTCAAAAAGAAACATAAGGAACAAAACATCCAGCGCTGTGGCAAAATTACAAATACTGCATTATTCTTTCAATTCCAAGGACTTTGCCAGCATGTTATGATTTCCAGAAAAAGAAATTTGAAACTTCCAGTAAGAAAAACCTGATAGCATGTCTTAGATACAGCCTGAAGATGAGGTGTGTCTGATAATGGTAATAACCCAAAAGTAACAATCGAAGTATTGTGGAAACCAGTACTTGAGTGAACCTGTTGATGTTGCCCCACCAGCATTGGTAGTCAAAAAGCAGTAATGTACAGTCTAATACTCAAATGTAAGCTAAGCCTAATATTCTGAGTATTATCCTGCCTCCAGGGATTGTCCCAGTTTCTCTAATTCTTACTAGGGAAGTTAAGTTTACTTCCCTAGTAAGAATCAAATAGTCTAGGTTTGACTATTTCTCTGGTCTAAAACCAAGTAAGCACACACAAAATTGGCAAAATTAAGGATAATTAAATCCATAAGGTCAAACATTGTTCAAAAAATATTTAGATAGAGCAGTTCCTCAATAACTAAACTGTGTATTAAATACAGCTGAAATTTATGTTACACTGCACTCTGCATTATGAACATTGTACCTTACCTTGTAAATTAAACACAAACACAAAAGCTTTATTGAAATAAGGGGTTCAAATTAAGTAGACAGAGAAACAGAAGTAGAGTCAACTTTGTTACCATACTTTATGCAAAATGTTCTTCTAAACCCCAATCCTGAAAATTCAAAATACCATCACTCTCCTTACTCTAGTACATTAACAATTGTATGTGTTTCAACAGAAAAATCCAAAAAATGCCATTTGTAAGAGTCAAGCTGTGCAACTTAGAAAGTCCTGTGGGCTAACAATTGCTTGTCTGTCATTTGCACGAGAAGTGTGGTTATCAGCATACTATATAACACTCCACCACACTGTGGGGGTAAAGATGCTTCCTCTTCATTTAGACACTGATTGTGTAAGATTTTGGATACTGCACGAGAGTATCTAGTCTTTAGCAAACAGGTGAATGAGATTAAGTAGTCTGCATAGGGGAGTGGGGATCATCTGCCATTATTTGAAGTAATGACAAGTTAAAAAGGACTAGTTGCTCCAGTTACAGTGTTTAACAACGTGATAGACAAGGAAAATCTGTATTCCAAATTCAATATTCACTCAAGCAACAATGTATGAGTTGAAAACCAAAGACAGGGTGAAAGCTTAACTGACTGATTGCTCAACGCTACTGTGGTGAAATCGATGGCGTTTCTATGGCATGTGACCTACACATGACTAAGAAGCTGTGGAGGGGCTGCTTCAGCACTATATGACTGAAAACTGAGTCATGCTCAACAGCAGGAAAAATTGTAAAACCCATTACTTGAACATAAACAACGGACGATTGCCATTACAGCAACATTACCTGTTTGTTAACAATTGCACGGAAATAAGTGATATTATTTTAAAAAACAAAGTGAACCCTTGTGGTCGCGTCATCATCAATGACTATTTCAGTGGAAATTCATGTTCTTAGTTCAGTTGGCTAATTCTAGCAAGTACAGTTGACATGAGTGTTTTAGCAAAATAAAAAGACATCAAAGGCTTACAACTAAAAGTCCATATCCAACAAGGTACCTTAATGTTAACGTACAGTTTCGTTTAAAACGCAGGGAACCGAAACCTGTTTGTAAAGCTACTGCCGCTGACTTAACAGCTGGGTAACAATGTTGATGATTCCAGGAACACTCTTGGGGTGTTTTGTCTTGTTTGTCAAAAATATCAATCCACTGCTACTTGTTTAATGCCATCATCCACAGATATTCTTGAAAATATTGTAGTATTCTGAGCTGGCACAGGTAGACAATGAGGCCGGTGTCAGCTGATGTTAGCTGCTAACTTAGCTCAACTGCCAATATTTGGTTGTTTGCAAACGAAATCGTTAACTTGTTAGGATATGGCTAACATGAGCTAGCTGGTCAATATGTTCCAAAACGTTCTTATGTATTATACTTACTATTCGGGATTCATTGTTGACTCGTTGTACGATGTATTTCCTCTTGTGAAACGTCTCTTTATAACTGTCTGTTGACGAACAGTGCTGTTTCGAACACAGAAGCGGTGGCTAGCTTACACTGCTCCTAAAACCACGGCCGGCTAGTTGTTTCTCTGTAATAATCCAAAATGGCTGCAACTCCAACCAGGAAACAGCTAACATTAGCCAACTGGTTAGCCAAATCAGGAATAATACAAAATACGTGGCTTTGCTTTCGGGCGCCTTGTCTTCTAAAACAGTCTGTTACCTCGTTCTATAACTGTAAAACTAACGCGAAAAAACCTAGGATGTGGATAAGTGTCTAGTTGTCCTGTCTCTTTCTGCCCCCCTGGCCGAGACTGTGTCGTTAACGCAGCAACTGTCAAGCCCTGGAAGAGATTACGTCATTTAGTGAAACGTGGCAGAGGAGTCAGCTTGTATCCCGTGTCAAACTACACAAAACGCACAACTTCCGGACATATGCTTGCATATGAACCTTAACGACGTATAGTTTGTACAATTTGCTCGTGCTCGTCGGGGTTTTTCTTTTCTTTTCTTTATTTTTTTCAAGGACGTAATAATTATTTCCGGCTACATCCGTACGTCTGACTTGACACATCACCTCTCTGTAGGTTACTGTGGCACCCAGTCCTACTGAAGGCTACACGTCGGTTTTAAAGTCTCCCATTAATCCAAAAATATGGGCGTGTAGTCAGTCATGGCTGTGTCAACACTAGGAAGGCGTTGATAATAGGTAACCGGTTATGTGTACATGATCGTAACATCTGGTCATTCAATTATTCCTTTCAGTCTGGTAAAGACAAATTCAGTTACTTTTTTGCAGACGTTAAAAAAAGAAAAGGATTTCCTTTTATCTCTTTTAATGTCGTATTAAGTGAAACGTTAATTAGTGTGGACTTTATTTTTATTTAAAAACCTGAAAGCTTGAGTTTAAGAATTAAAGTATGTCAAAAGTCATTTGTGTTGTTCAAGTAGGCCATCAGAAAAACGAGGCCTTTCTCAATGCTGCCCACTTCTCGATCGTCAGTCACCACATCCGGCCTGCAAATTACTGCAAACAAATACAGCATATCTCTTGAATCAATAGATACCTCGAGAATTTAATTTAATTTAATTTAATTAAAGCTGCAAAATTTACAGAGCAAAAAAATTAAACCTTGAAATTAAACCCACGTGTTCAGAAAAGACACATACAGAGACATCAACAAAAAGTAGACCTGACTCTAGTATTTTTGCTGCTACAAAACTATTACTATAACCATTACTACTGTCTATTCGTTAGACCCTGTTTCCATTACAACCTCCATCATCATGACATCCTTAGATGAAAATTTAAGGACAACCTCGGCCTCAGTGGTTTCATGTAACCAGGAACAGTGGCTTGCTGGTTATCTCACCTTCATCATTGGTTGAGGGCAATGTGGGCAAGTTACTTCCAAAATATAATTTATTAAATATAAGTAGTAAGTTTCACTTGAAAGTAATAAGTTACTTTAAAAGATTACTTTTTTGTGAAAAGTAATAGGATACCCATTAAACCACTCTTGTGCAAATTTCACCAAAATAACTGCTGAAGTAGCCTTTTACTAATATACCAACTTTTTTGCCAACCCCAATATTCTCTCACCTGGCAGACTGCCTGGACAGCTGATCACAGCTGCACCCCCCACTGTGGCCCTACTTGACCCTTACCACAAATTATTAGCCAATGTTAATTATTATTATTATCTAAATGTTGCTTAGATATAATCATGCACCATCACTATTAGTTACATTTTTTATATTACAGTTTTTGTTGTTTCGCTGATGCTGTGCACTTGCCCCTCTCCACCCTGTTTTGCTCTCCTTCACTGCCTAGCCCTCTCTCTTTCCTTCTCTCTCTTTCTCTCTCTCTCTTTCTCTTACCTTCTCTCTCCACTCCCATCAACCATCAACCTTTAAGCCAGGTTCTGTTCTGTGGTTTCTGCCAGCCTGCTGCCAAGTGCTTGCTCATGTTTAAATTGCTTTCAGTTGTTGGTTTCAAATAAATTCAGTTAAAGGTCCACACCTACTCTTTATATTAAGTGTCCTGAAACAGCTAATGTTGTGATTTGGCACTGCATAAGTATAATTCCTTAGAAATCCAAAATTCTGAATAAAGACAAAAATAAAAGTTAGACTTGTTTTGAGTTTTGTTTTTCTTTTTTCTTTCTTTTTTCCAAGGAAACTAAGTTGTTTATTGAATAATGAGTTATGGTCAGAAAAAGAAGCTGTATGGCTGAGGTCAAATTTAAATTTTGAAGTCTCAATTTCTACAGCAATCACAGTATTTTGGTGGAGGAAAGAAAGAAAGTGTACTGTACAAGCATCAAAAACTTTTTACAGGTTCTGGTTTAAAAGAAACAAACTGGAAGCAAAAGTTCAGATAAAGAGCAGGAACACACTATAATAAAAGTTCTAAGATTTTTAATCAATTGACATTTTGATCTAACACAGATCTTCATCAGGCATTGGCAAATCACCATCACAAACCACAACAAGCAATATAAAGACAAACAAA
>JAPZDY010000003.1:737945-759086 GCA_029783645.1 Ctenochaetus hawaiiensis | reverse complement strand
TGTAATATTCTTCCTTAAAAAAGGATTTTAAAAAGTTCTGGAAAAATAAAAACAAAATATATCACATTCTAAATTCACATCAGATGCTGAAAAATTCCAGTTAGGTTCTCATAGAGACCCTCAATGGGTGCACAAGCCCAGAATGTAAATGTTGGACTATATTGTGAGAATTGACTCTCCTGTAGAATGAACTGTTTCTTGTCATATTTTTGACATGGCAGTTGTCAGTGTAATGTCATTTCAAAATGCCAGATTTTCAGCCACCTGCATTCTGGAGAATGGTTTATGATTAATGGGATGATCACTTGAAACAGTGGGAAAGGGGTTTGGGTCTGTGATGAGGAAATGCAGCATACAGTACAAATGAGCCCAAAGATCCAAGGCAAGGCCACTTCAATACAAGCAAACTCCACCCAGCAACAGATACAGCAGAGCATATCCCAGTCATATCCAAAGGATCCTAATTTGGAATTTGATTGAAATCCTGCTTATGCTTCATCTTATTTTAATTATCATTTTATATTATAATATTTATTTTAAGTATTGGCATGCTTCCTTTAATCTTTGATGAATGAAGTCTAAATTCATGACCAATTAATTTTGTTCTGTTTTGTGTTTATTTCTTTATTATCATTTAAGGATTTTCCTGTTTCTGTCATTCTTGAGGTTTATCACATTAACTTTGGTATTTGTTCCACAAAAATGAACTGCAGTGCCCTAAGCTCATCACTTCACTAGTCTTTGCATTGTTAGGGCACATACAACCTAGCTTCAGTTTTTACCAACCACAGTTAAAACGTGCTTAGGTATTAAAAAAATTAGCAAAATAATAAAAATGGGAAAAAATATGTCAACAAAGAGACCTACTTCAAGACTGAACCAAAAAATCAGGTAAACAAGTAGAATCCAATAAAAAAAAGCTGCTAGAATGGATGTTTTAACTTCAGCAGCACTGTGTAAAATATGGGTGTAATTGTTTTGCAGTCGGGGAATTGTCAGCTGAACCTGCAGCTCACATTAACTTCAAAGAGATTTATGATGGTTTTTTTTTTGTTTTTTTTTGTTTATTTCTTTTGCTCAGCTGTCCAGCCAACAGCTTTACAGTTTTGTTTCCCTCCACCGCTCTCAGTGTCAAACAGCAGGTGGACACAGAGTCAAGCCAAAGATTACTGGTGATTTGTTACCTTACGAGGTGGTAGAGACCAAACACAGGATTCATATGGACTTACATTCATCACCAAAACAAAAACACATCTCCAATTGATTGATAATTTTGCTCCACAATCCCTGGATTTGTAAATGAGCTACTGTTTGCTAACAAGTTCACATACCCATTTGTATTTACTGAGAGGAAATGAAATTAGGTGAAATGGAATTAGGTTATTGCAGGTTTAAGTCAATAGTCAGTATTGTACTTAAGTACTGAATTTCCTCATATTTCCAAAAAAAAAAGGGAAAATATATGAATATGCAGTAATCCATGGCTTAGTCTGGCTGTTTATCATAATGGTTTCCAGCTGTTTCAGCAGTGGCTGACAGTTTTCTATTGTTCCCTAAGTTTTAGTAGCTGCCTTGTCTTAATCAAGGATCTTGAAGACTGGAAGCATGTTGCTTATTGTCATTATTTTAAGATTTGTACATTGTCATGTTTACAACAATGTTTTGTGCCTGATGAAGATCCATGATCTATGAAAACACTGCACAGCATCAGTCAATTAAAAATGATGGCGAGAGCAAGAAACATTTGACTAATACAATAGTTTCTAGGATCGCTCTAAATGAAAAACACAGGCTATATATGTGTCAATGTGTAAATGAACACCAGATTAACATATATTTAAGCTAAGCAAAGTTAAGGTTTTATATGACTGACTAAAGTAGAAGATACTCATAGACCTTGAAATATCTTGCATATCTTCATCAAATCTGCAGAGAAAAAATGAATTTCAGTATCCAACATATTGCCATCAGTATAAACAAAAATAGATTTTTGGCTGTTTTAAATAATTTTCATACTCATTTTTGTGCACAGTCAGATACACACATGCACGCAGACACAAAAGCACAAATGCACAAAAAAAACACACAGGCATACATGTACACATACACACACACACTGACACACAAACACACTGCAAAGGCAGAAGGGAAAAAGATAAATGTCATGGAAACATGACTGGTCTGTGTGTGTACTCGGTCAGCTTGTTTGGACTTGTCCTCAGGGATCTGAGATGCTCTGCTAACACACTTAACACAGCATATTGGTGAGCAAAAATAATAAAATATAGGTGTTAAAGCGTCTCTACAAAAATAACATTTCAAGGAAGTGTTTAATGTGGTAAACAGTGGTCAAAAGTGATCGTTGTTAAATGTAGTGGCATTATATATTAATTTTATTTCCTCAAGATGTTTGTTGGCCTTGAGGCCCATGTACTCCTAAATGATAAAATGATTATGATACAGTTTGTTGCTGTAAATCATTAGGTTCCTTTTCATCTTGTCAGGCAATGTGTCAGACTACATGTTTTTACAAAGGTGATAAAACAAGTGCCCTGTTGTTTTGCAATTGAATAACGATTTCATGGAAGACAAACACAGAAGCTCATGACAGAGATGTACATACACATCTTGTTTTTTTTTTTTTGTCAAACATCAAATATGAAAATATGCTGTTTATGAAACATCACGCCCTCATAGGTAGACTATATAATACAACAACTGGCTAATGCCAGTCTGTTCTGGTCCTCTGATGCAATCCTTTTCGGTTTTATACAGCATATTTGTCATCGTGATGCACCAGAAATATTTCCAAAATGTCAGTATGGCCGCTACAGGGCTGAAGCAGGGATTCAGTCCACACCACCCAATCGAAGCATGTTTGTTGAAAGCTGCAGCACCAGTGTTAGTCTTACAAAGGGTTGGTGATAATTCGAGGAGGTAATCAAAGGTTATTTTTTTTAATAGTGTCCTGCATCAGGTCTCCTCTCTGCTGTGCTCCCGAGCGCGCTACAGCCCGTCTCCACTCGAGCAGGCAGTAGATAAAAGGCGCAGTTACCCTTCTGCAGGCTGCATGTTGGCTTTACTCGCAAGTCGACACGCTACTGATCTTTGCTGTGTTTTCGGTCCACGGCTGTAGGTTCTGCAGAGCGAATAGGGAGCTGTTCTGCAGGCACAGCGGGTCCGGGGTAACCGGCTGGTTGATGGTCTTCTGGAAAGCCTCCTGCTGCAGTTGCATCAGGATCCTGTTGGCCTGCTGCCGCTCAGCCTCTCGCTCCTCCGCCGTCTGCCGCCTGCAACGGCAACAGTGAAGCACGACCAAGTCACTCAAAATATAGGCTAGACTCATGTGTGGCATGTCAAGACTTATTACACGTCCACGGTTATTTCAGGAGCGTTCATAAAAAGTTACGTTTTTTTGTAGATTCGGTCCTTCGCATCTCCTCAGTCAAACCCCGTACCCTTACAAATCAAAAAGCCTATGATTGCGCCATTAAACTGCAGAAGTTTTTCTGCTGGTGAAATGATATTTTTACTTGCTTTCATTTACTGAACTTTCTGCATTGGTGAATTAATTCCGGCCATGTTACTTTATAAACAACTTTGCAATCAAAAGCTTAATTATTATTAAAAAAAGAAAAATAATAGTCCCATAAAAACACCATAAATATTGTCCAAAAAAAATCCAATATTAAGTGCATCAATAAAGTCCATTAATACCCAAATATCAGTTAAAAAACGAAAAACTCGAAAATTAGCCACTTTCACCACTTTCAAGCTGCTTTTTATGAAACAATTAACTTAATAACGTTATCATTCTGTGTCGTAGGCCTAAATGATTATAGGGAGTTTTCTGAGATATTTACAAATACTATAAATAGAATAATATTAAAAAGTAAATGACTAATAGAAAAAAACATAGCAAGGATAATAATTCGTTTCTGCAAAATGCAGAAATAACATTGACTATTTTATAGACCATTTTGATCACAATTTTTCCAAGCTCTTTTTTTAGGTCCAACATTTTCGCGCATTCTGACGTTGTGTATATATGTACGGATATATATTTTTAAATTATTCTGAAGAATTTCTAAAACATAACATTCATAATTTAGCATACTATTTGATAAAATATTAGTTTTTGAAAGATATAATTATAGAACTAGGTATATTATTTAGACTATTATTTTAAAGTATAAAAAATATATATTTAGATGTTAGTCTAAATATATAATTAGATAATTTATTTTGCATATTTTGTAATTTTTTACAATTTTAGAATTATACATGAAAGTGGTAAACTGGCCAATCACTTGACTAAGAGCTTTTTATTTCTAAATAAATTAAAATATTTGAGGAATTTTTAGCTTTTACCATTTAATGTTTTAAAATAATGATAGGTTAGAATAAAGGTTTAGAAAACTAAAAGTTATATTCTTCTTTAAAAAAAACAGCCTCAATAACTGAAAAATACCCTTACTTTGTTCTGACTGCTTCACAAAAAGAGCAATTTTTAATTTTATTCATTTATACTTTATTTATTTAATTTTTTCCCCCACTTTTGTTGAATGATAGCCCATGGTTTAATGTACAGGAGGCTAACTGTGCTGGTGTATGAGGAACAGCAACCAGATATAATTACACAGTCCACTTTACAAGCATTTTAAAATTGTACACTAGCAGTGTTCAGTTTGCCAAAGGAAGTCGACTAAAATAAGAGAAATAGTGAGAGAAACACCTCTCTGAACAATGCAGTGCAGTACAACAGCAACATTAACTACATCTTTAAACTCAACTCATTTAACAAAAACTGAACATTAAAAACTGTTATGAAAGGATTTATTGTGCTTCTGGATTAAACTGCATTAATTTTGACTATCTGTACTTAATAATCTGCAACTGAGTCATTAATTGCTTATTTTTCATTAAGATTCAGTAAAAAAGTGCAATGACTTGTCAGTATCCTCACTCTGTGCATCCATTTAGGTATTGATTTGCAGCCAACTGAAATATTTTTTCAGGAACTTCTTAAAACTCAGGGAGGAATCCCAGCAGCCCTTGGGAACTGAATGGGCCGATAGCCCTCCATAAAGAATGTGGGGCTTCTATTCATGGGAAGGGGGTTGGGGGTATGGTGGTTTAAAAATGTATCTATCTATCTGTTTTGTTAAGATAACAATGCATTAGTAAAAGAAAAAACAAACAAATCAAGTCTTGGAAAATGTAACATGCTTTCACCTCCATTTGGTGCGTCTGTTTTGGAACCAGGTTTTGACCTGAGCGTCAGTCATCTTCAGGGCTTTGGCAAGGGCAGCCCGCTCAGCAGATGCCAGATACTTCTGCCGATGGAACCGTTTCTCCAGCTCACAGATCTGCAGCCGGGTGAAAGACGTTCGAGGCTTCTTTTTCTTAGGAGGCGTCCGGTTCTGGTAAGGATGACCTACACGACGTGTTACAGTGAGGGGTGAGAGGGACACTGACAGGACAGGAGAACAAGGGGACAGTACAGGACAGGAAAGGACAGCACAAGTGAGAATAGTGCAGGACAGGACAAGTCAAAGAGAGGTGTGCGAGCAGACAGTGAAAATGAACTAGAGAGCACTGACAGAGCAGCAGCAGAACAGCACAGGCATCGTGCAAGACGCAGCTCCCAGTATAATAAAAAATATATAATCAGTGTTGTAAATGTAGCATTTTTTCCATATTCTCACAAAAACAACACTTCAGGACTATAAAGACTCCACTGCATAATTCACATGTGCTTATTAATTCATTCAACACCATAACACCTTTGGAGACCTTTGTGTCTGTTTTTTATTTATTTGCATCTAACCAAAGAACCCCTGGTGACTTCTGAGAGAACTTCACCAGTTCAGCATTTGAATCTATGTTTTATGTCAACAAATTCTACATTTTTATTTCAGTTAAAAAAAATATTCCTTAAGACCATTGGCAGAACCTCCATGGTAAATTTAAAGAACTCTGGAAAACTCTTCTGTGAATGTGCAATGTTGATGTTAAATAATTCCTGCCTAAAATGTATTACCAAACAGCATTGAGACAACTAATCAGTTGTAAAGATGTTTTTTGATTTGCCATTACATCAGTACAACATAATCAGCTATGAATGATTTTGGGTGCATAGCAAATGTAATGCAGTGATTTTGCTCCATTAGCTTTCAGGAAAACAAAGTGGTGGCCCTGCAGACACAGCATGTAAAGACACACAGAGAGGAAGACTGTATGTACAGCTTCAGAAGATATATACATAGATTAACACAACTCATTTTCTCAAGGATATAATTGATACACATAAGAAACAACAGGTCTCACTGTGAAGTGTAAAGCACAACAACTTTGAGCGTATTAGCTGACAATATGGAATAATAGAAGTACAGGAGAGCGATGAATTCACGCTCCTGTGTAGGCCTAGTAAAAGTGTAGTATATTAGCTACTCTTCATTATGATAAATATAGAGGAAAAATGTCATTTGTTAGCTATTATTTAACTCTATATTTTGTAATTTGTATTTATTAAAAATATTTGTAATATTTTTATTTTTTTTTAATTGCGCCGGACTGCCTACGTTAAATTAATTCCTAATTTGATGTTGAAGTTTTACTACGTATTGCCCTACTGAATCGCAGTGGTAAAAATCTATATAAATTGAACTAATAAAAAATAAAACAGCTACCTTAATCATAGTGTGTATCTGTGTTAGTGCCCAATATTTACAAGCAGACGATCGTTTTTAAGAGTGTTGTGTTTCGAATACAGGCTAAAAATCACATCGTTTTACTTTTTATATTATATTACATGATATTATATTATATTATATTATATTATATTATATTATATTATATTATATTATATTATATTATATTATATTATATTATATTTCTATCATTCTGATTTTATATGTTATTTATATTCTATAGACTACACTACTTACCCGTGAACCTGTCTTTGGTGTAACGGCCGTTGCTCTCCATCCAGGGAAACGTCAGCGCGGTCAGGTTGTTAATGGTCCCGCTAACCGGCGGCACAGAGGAGTTCCCGCAGCTTAGAGGCCGGTGCGCAGGAACACGGATGACCCCGGCGGAGTTCACATTAGTCCCGTTCCCATTCACGCCCATGTTCATGTGGTAAGCCCCTCCGATGGAAGCCATACCGCACGAGCTGGCAGTGCCATTATATCCGTTGTTACCACACGTGAAGCCGTTGCCGTTTACACCGCTGTTCCCGCTGCTGTTGTACGCTGCGTGTCCGTACTCCGGCTCGTGCATCCTCACGCCAAGCATGCAGCTCTGCTCCACGTTGCTAAGTATCTGATCGATGCCGAAGCTGATAGGCTCCACGTGAGTGTGCTGCTGCAGATGCGCCCCCAGTATCCCTATGTGGTCCATGGCCTCCGCGAGCCCCCTGCTCCGGCGCGAGGAACAGAGGTTGCTCCACGCGCCGTATTCCTCTGTCTGGTATTCTTCTACTTGAGCTCCGGTCGTTATCTAGTGCAGGCGTACATGTGTGAGTCTGATGCGCATGCATGGAGAAGAGGTTGGACTGCTCCCCCAACTCCCCACCCCCGCTGCGCAAGGACATCTATCAAACTGCCAAATAGACAGCACGAGATTAGGTCTGCAGACTCCACTGGCTAAAGACTGTTTGAGGCTTTATGGCACACTTCATAAACCACTGATTAACAGCTGGACAAGATCAATAGGCTAACACAGCCATTCAGGGTTTCCTCTTCGTCACATTCTCTAGGAGGACGAGCGCACACATAAACACGCACACACACACACAGGAGTTTACAAAACAGTCTACCAGATGATTTTCCTTTTCCTCTCTTCTCGTAGGCCTTATTTTATTTCCAGACCCTGGAGGTGAAGGTCCTCACGGGTAATTTCTGCTATATTCAGTGCTGACAGGTTAAGTCTGTAATTAGCAAACAGACAGTCAGTGCCATAGCAAATTGTAGCCACACTTGGTCTACTTTTTTGACTAGTTTCTTTTACAAAACAATTTTTTGAGCTTACGAATTAGTGCAAACATACGATAAAACGCATAAAAACCACACACACACATATACACACATCACACACACACACACACACACACACACACACACACACACACACACACAAGACAAAACAGAAACAAAACAAACAAAACGAAAGAGTCAAATTACATAAATACATTAATAGATTATTGGATGGCCCGATCATCCTTTTATTTTTGATTTTTTGGTGATGTTTTGGCCATTTTCTTTAGCTGCACAGAACATTTAGGCAATAACTGTTTCAAGAAACATGCATTACTTAGATTTTGGTTTTCTAAATTTCTACAGTAGGCTTACACCATAGAGTTTAAGAGAGAAATGCCCTCGAGCTGTAAATGAGTCCACTGTCTCATAGTGCCTCCATTAATTTAGCTCATTGTAATGCTTCTGAAAACATTTGATGACCCGGCGTAAAGGTCACAGTGAGGTGCCAAAGCTGACGCTATCCAGCTGAAGCAGATACATTTCATTCATTCAATAAAACCGCAACGCTCCACATTTAGTCTCGCAAGACAGTTATTAAAAACTTCGTCTGTTTTGATCCATGCCACAAAAATTTGAGACATTTAATACATTGGCATAGAAGCTTTAAATTATAGGCTAAATCACGGAAAAACTATTGTTGTTTGCTATAGGATACTCATTTACTGTTATGACACTGGCGCCATTATTAATTCATGTACAGAGTGATGACATTGTTGCAAACTGATGGTTTTCGCATCGAACAGAGCTGCTGGAATATTTTGCTGCATTGCCTCATGGCATCTTCCAGGACCAAAACCAGCCGACACCCCAGTGTTCAAGTAAAATTTTAATAATACAAATATACTAAATTATAAGTCATTATTTAACTTCAGGCAACATACATTAGAAACATTAGTAAATTCGGGAATGATCACTGCCTATGCAGCGGGTTAAATGAGAGGGATTTTCATTGTATCATAACAAATGGATGCAACATTGTTTAATCGTAGATCATAAATAACGAGCGGCATTTTGTTCAGCGCATTTCCCATTAACGATGCTCTGCCGGTGCTGTTCCAAGACACAAACATAGGCCAACCGACTCCACAACAATTAAATGAAAAATTAAAACATGCGGCTCATTGATTTTCTCTCCCTCTAAAAGCCACTGGGACTTAATTACCTCAAACAGGGCATTAAAGTATTAATATTTGATAGGCCTATGCGTTGAACTGCTCTCATCGGCCAATTGACCGATATTAATTTTTAATGCACCTGGTAGTCTATCCGCATTTTGAGGTGCACCCACCTTAAATGTGAACCAATAATGACTATTAGGGAGTGGAAAGAGTGGCTAAATTATGAAATGCAATATAACACTGTGTGTGGCACTGAGATGTGTTTAAAGGCAGACAGATACTGTTTTACCAGGCATTTAATCCAACAGAGGCTGTACACTGAGCACAATAATTTTGCTGTTAAATAAAAACTATTAGTACTATTAGTGATAATTTTAAGACCTGATTTAGTCTAAATATTGTTTAAAAATCTGCTGCAGTTCAAAATGGAGGACATAGCTTGATAATTAATTAGGCTTTCTGTTTTTTCCCACTAAATTTGTTGGTATTAACATATTTGCATTAAGAATATTGCAAACCAGCCGTTTCAAACCAAGTGAGCGTTTCTGCAAGGAACCTCTCTCATTACAGTGTGAGTCTGTAGTCAAAGTTGTGTTGGGCTCACGCGCTGTGCAGTCAGAGGCTGTGGCAGCTCTTAGACGCCTGACAGCAACACTGGCAGTGGCATCTTTTCAAACTCAATTATCGAGCGACCATTTTCATTTCAGCTCGGATTTCCTTGTGGGGTTTAAAAAAAGTTCTTCTCACTTTAAATGGAGACACTTATTGATTTCTCACCCCTTTCACAAGCATAAGCCACACAAGATGAATAAGTGGCTGAGGCTGCCGCGGTCCATCAGACGCTCTGCCTGAACTCTTGTGCCAAAAAGTGAGGCCTTTTGAGACATGCAGCCCTTTACGTTATCAGATGGCAATTAAACAGTCTCGTGTCTGGATTAAAACCCCGATGACTTTAATGTAAAAGTCGCTGCCGTGTTCCGGGTCCTGTAAACAACCCCTTTCAGACACTTTTTTCGTATCTTGCCTCCTCAGTCACGTACTTTTAATGTAATGAAAAATTATTATGCTGACTATATTTTTTTCGTCTATTTTTTTGTTGTCCTAAATGCCACGTACTGTCAACGGGCATGTTTCCTCTTCATTTGGTTGAACTATGACTATCTTGTAGTGTGTGCTGGTCATAATTTTTAAATCTTGTAGTGTGTGCGGGTTCAAGATTTAAGAGAAGATAATCTTATACGATTCTCCTTATGTGTGTGATACAGCCCGATTTTAGAATCTTATAAGAGTTTTAAAATCCTGTAGTGTGAGCCAGGCTTTAAGTTACTCTGCATTCTGTTGCGACCGTCCTCAAAACTAGAATGGTAAAAGCTATCTTTTACCTTAGCAAAAAAAAAAAAAAAAAAAAAAAAATTCTCCACATACAAAAGTCCTGCATTCAATACCTTACCAACGTACGGCACAGTAGGAAACTGCACTTGTACAAAGCCGATGTTTGGCTCAGGGAGCCCAGGGTGACCGGTTCGAGTCCAGCATGGAGCACTTGGCAGTCAGTGTAGACTGGAAGCTGCAGTGGTTCCAGGTCATCTCCAGGGCACTGCCAGGACGCCTGAGCAGCCTCTGACATCTCTTCACACACGAATACATGTTAAGAGGTCCCGTTTGTGCATATGATTATTTTGCCCCTCTGTGTGTAAAAAAATCAACAGAGTGAAAAAGCTGAATTTCCTCCTCAGGGACGTATGTCTTCTTACTTTATGTACGATGTTTTGGGATATTTCTGCTGCATTAATATTGTATTTGATGTTTAACATTGAGCTAATCTTAACAAGGCCCGGGTTATAAATTGTTTGGTTGTAGTTTAATCTACAGAATGAAAGACTTTCATATTTTTGTGACAATGAAATTTTCAGCTGATCCTAGAGAGTTTTTTTTAAATAATTTGTTTAATTAGTCAGAAAATTTTCTTTAAATCTTCTTTTAAGTGTTTCTTTTTAATACTTTATCTGCTGTTATTGGCAGAGTAGGGTGGACAAAATATTAAAAACATTAATAGTATCACAAAGGCTACTTCCTAAATGAACAGGAGGACCATCACTTTAAATTAGTTTCATCAATAGCTAGCCATCAGAACTTTGATGAACAACTCCTCCTCCGAACTAAAAGGTAAAGCAAGTCGGCCACTGCCTTTCATGATGTCTTGTGAGTGGTGTCTGATTCCTTTTCTGCCTTAATATGGCATCCTTTGCTAATAATAAATTGCAAAAAATATTTCTACAATTATTTTCATCTGTTACTGCTATGTGCAGGCAAAGGTTAGGACACAATCATAATCTGGTTAAAAGGAGACCATGAAGTCTTGGTGGTAGGAAAGAGAAATGATCTGCAGAATTTCAACCTCTCATTTCTTTTGAGAGCAAAATTTCTAAGTTGAAACTGCAGATTGTTCCAACAATAACCAAAAGCAACAACAGAGACAAAATAATTTAGAATTCTTTAAATCTTTATTTTGAGTCCATGTTCAGAAATCATTTGCACTAAATGAAAGCAGAGGCATGAGTGTCAAAAGCCAAAAAATGTGGTTGAGACCATCTAGGGGGGGTTGTGGGGGTCGTGCCCTGGAACATTTTTAACAGAGTAGATATTATTTCCTGTACTCTGATGCATTTTAACATGTGCCTGATGCATTAATCTGGCTCTAGCATGAGAGAAAATATGGGCATGTTTTGTAATTTTTTCTAGAGAAACTGATTGACCCAGTCAGATCACACATTTGAAAATATCAAACAGCTAAAAGTACAGAAATTGATTTGCTGAGTATCCCAGAGGATCTCAGGGGGACCATCAGGCAATTATTTGTCAAAAATTGTGAACTCCTGTTATAAGGGACCTGTCACTTACTAAAAAAATAAATAATTCAAGCAGTAATTTTTTCCCATTTTCCTCCTCTTAAAAAGAGTCCCTATATCCATGTATTTTCTGATGTTAGCTAGTGTTCTTTGCTAACCAAACAGTGTGGCTGCTGTCAGTCAGAGACTTTGTAAGTGAGCATAAGCAATAAGTGAACAGTTTACCAACGTTTAGCCTATATGAGACACCATGTGACCCATCTAACTCAGCAGCAACTCATTGAAATCTGACTGTATGGAGTCAGCAAGGTGGTCACCGTAAAAACCTCATATAGAATTTCTTTGATTTAAATATTCTCTCAGTGAGAAAGAAAATTGGATTTGACTAAAAATGGCACAGAGTGGATGAATAGATGTGCTGACTTTTTGACACTGTAAAAGTGTGGGGGTCCAACGCAATGATTTGAAATAGTGGGTAGAACTTGTCTCACCTGTATTCATGGTTCCAACACCCATGCGTCAGAAGCCTTTAAGAACATTTGTAATTTATTCAGAACAAAAGAAACTCTTTAAATACACTGTATTTACTTTATTAAATACAACACAAATTAGTAGTTAACAGACTTTGAATGGTGCAACATGAATGGAAGTACAGCAGCATTTTAACTTGTGTGTATGGACGTGTTGAGATGGTCTGAAGCCCTTGGGGTGTGGGGGCTGATCTACCTGCAGAGTCCTTGACCTCTGACCTCATCCTCTCTGGCACCAGCTCCATCAGCTTTCTTCACAATGCAAGATGAGCTGTCCCTTACAGCTAGCCTAATTTGGGTCCAGGACTTGATGGAATAGTTTATTGTCACTCTCACTTTTTAGACAATAAAATGATGTAAGTATGAGGAGGAGAGCTGTTTCCATTATGGGTTGAACAAATAGAAAAATGGAGTCTGCACACTAGATGCTGCCCCCAAAAATTTATTACTTACAGGTCACCATGATGTAACATTTCGGGCACCTATATTCATTAAAAGTCCCATTTATTTTTTTTTACAGATCATGTATTGAAACCAAGCTGATAAATATGATAAAAACTACAACAGTAATGTAAAACAATTAAACATTGTACTGGAATGCAATCACTCCATCACTCCATCTCAGAAAATTCTACATTTATAATGACTTTGAGAGCTGAACACAATGCAGTTTAAGAATACATGTATAAATACACATAGACGAGAGAAAGAAATGAACAGCAGAAAATATATTAAACAGCAAATGCACAATATTTAAAAACATGCTTAAAATACACAAACACACTCCAAGTAGCACAGGCAACAACAAAAATTTTCCAAGGGGCCCTAACAAGTTAGGAACATGGTTTGGACATGCAGTAAAAAAGAAAGTCTATATATCACCCACTCATTCTAGTACCTCATTCAGCCTTATTAAGGCTAAAATTGATCATTATGATTTTTATTTTGTAGGACTTGTTTTAAGATAATAGATGCATGACAAGGGTAGAGAGTACAGCAACCCACCATGAATGTCTTTCCAACTTTTAGTCAAAAAGGTTAAAATAAGCAGTATCAGGAGCACTGCCAGATCCACAGGGGATTTCTGATTTGATAGTACTTATGTGATTAATAGGCTACAAGTTGTCTGTCAACAATGATACATTTCCACAGAAAACAGCAAAATGACTAATTAAATTCCACTTGTCTGCTTTGCAAGATCCCCTGACGGGCAGTACTCACTTTCAGATGATGCACACGGCTAAGAAAAAATAAGAAATTCACAGCAAAACATAAACAGATGATTCAGAAACCTGACTTTTATAACTTTGCGAGTCATAAAACCATGACAACAATAAGTGTGCTCTTGTAACAGAAGTGTGCTCTTGTAACAGATGTCACCCACTAATTGTGCAAATGCCCACAACCTTATGCAGGTGACATCTGAAATAAGTTTGTCAAGCTGGAGCTGCTGTGTTCCATATTTCCCACAAACATGAATGCTGCATGATCTTGACTGATGTGTACCTTTGCAGTGTTGTATCCCGGCTGAATTGAAAGGGAACCTTGCTGCTACCTTGAGACTGACAGAAGTTAATGAAGACTTTCTCTGTCAGGTCTGAAATAACAGTTCAAGGCACTGAGACACAGAGATAAGTGAGTGATCATCCTGTTTGTTTAGTAACACAGGGAAACGACATACACCAAAGGGAACCTGCATTTATGGACTCCATGAGCCCCACAGCATCTCTGTTTCCTTCCAGGAGGAAACACACACACACAGACATATCCATACTTGGTCATTTTGTAGGCTAACATACATAGATGTTCACGTTAACAGGGAAACAGGCTGTTCTTGTTGTCGGCTTGTAGGTCATCAGTGCGCATTTCTCACACCTCACTTTGCTTTGTTGTCATATTAGTGAGAAATATAAAAAAAATGGACTTCTTATTTAGTGAGAAGCCCTTCAAAATGCTTTGGAAATGCCCCCCTGCACTGTTTTAACCCCTGCTAACCCTGAACTAATTTACCTTTACATAAATTTAAAGTTCATGCTCTTAGTGGTTGAGTTGGGCCCACAACCTCATGCAGGTTCAACAGTGTGCTTGGTTTTTCAGTTAACTTGCTCATCTAAGCTATTTAATATGCCAAGCTTACTTCCATGGCACTGGCACTGACAGCATACACCCCTGAAACCAATCAAACAAGTCCATAGTAACAAAATAAAGTAGAAAAAAGAGCTTGCCAAGATAAACAATCAGTCTCATAAGTGTAAACATGACTAGTATTCGCTTAAAAAGTGGATTCTTTTGCTATAATAATTGCTTATACTCTCTCTCTTCTGTTTTCATCTCTATTTTTATGTCTTTTTCTCTTTCTACACCTCTGTTTTTCTCTCTGCATTCATCTATCTTTTTATCTCTATTTCTTATTCTCATAAATCTCAGAAAAACATAACTGCTTAACTGCTTAACTTAACTACTTTCACTTAAAATTGTGTCCAACATATCTACCCTAATAAATAACACCAACAGGCTCACTGTGAAAGCCTTCTTATTTTCTAGGCCTGGGCAAAGCACAGGACTGCTGTTTTCCTTCCCTTTATGTGACTGACAGCTCCCTATCAGTGCACTTATCGTCTGAATGTAAAGGACTTCCACATAGTCCCATTTTCAGGTGATTGATGGAGGCCAGTCAGCAAATGAGATGAAATAGAGAATGGGAGAGGGAAAGTGGGTCAAAGTGAAAGGAGTCAAACCTCAGTAACACATGATGAAACAGTCAAGTAAAAACAGTTTACACTGATCTGGTGTTAACAGTAAAATTAGGACTTTTTTATTTTTAAGTTGCATATAATTTTTATTATTGTAATGCTGTTATGACTACTTAACAAATATTCCCCAACTGCACTTTGAAATATATTAAGTGCTCAACATGTTAAGCAGATGAGTAAAAATAACTAACTTTAAACCAAATTTAGACCATTTACCTTAAAATGGATGACAGATTCTCTTCTGGATCATAGGGATCAAGCCTCAAATGTAGGTCCTTTTCCAAAAAAATATGTTCAGTAATAGAATGTTCTGACATGTAATCTTCTAATTTAGAATAGAATATTGTATTCCAGAATGAACAGTGTCTACTCATAAAGGATTTAAGTTCCTATTGTAAAAAATACTTTCTCATAATAAAATGTTCTTGAATGGAATGTTCTACTTCAGATTGGAATGTTGTATTCTATAGTGCATGTATTTTAACAGAGGATCTAATTCTCGATGGTAAAAATTAACAGAAAATATAGGTCTTTTTCTTAAACAGAATGTTCTGGAATAGAATGTCATAATTAATAACAAAATGTTGAATTCCATAAAGGATGGTGTTCATTAGCACAGGGTTCACTATTCATGTTAACAAAGTGGTCCCTAAGTGGAATCAATACCAAAAATATCATGTAATGTGACTAGAACTTTTATTATTTGGCTAATAGAAAAATCGCTTTGATTATCAATGTCTTTATGAAAGAGGTGGGGGGACTAAAACCAGGGACACAGCAGCTATATCAGCAGTTACAGGTCATGTTTACTGCAGTTATACCCTGATGGTATGAAGTTTAACTTTGATATAATCTGTCTTAAACTGCTTACCTGATTTTCTAGGAAATGGTCTTTAATGGTGTCTCTCCATGTTGGGAAAAAAAACAGAACAGAAACCAAATGAGGACTTATACTAAAAAACTCACTGACCCATAACTTTCCACACTGTTCCCATATAAGGCCCCCTGTCACTCAGGTTCAGTGCTGTTGACCTCTTGAGGAGAATGGATTGAGCAGCTGATGGGAGGCATTGTTGGCTCTGTGTGAAAGAATAGGGAGGAAACTGGGAATGCTTGATGCTTTTGCCTGAGCTCTCAGAGTGGAAGATGCAACTTTTCGATGTTGGTGAAGAAATCTCTTGTCACAGTAAAATCTTATGTGAGACCATGGATGGCTGCTGTGTGAATTTCCGCTGAGGAAGATCCAGTTTGGCATCGGTCAATCAAAGAGAGTGATTGCTGAATGTGGACACTCAACTATATCCTATCATAGCATTCTTAGAGGGGGGGCCATGATGCTCCTATGGTGTGTCCCCTCATAACATGAACAATCATTTGTTTTTATTAACAAGTTCCATAAAAACTCCCTAAATTATCAGAGTTCATCTACTTTATCTGCCTCTAAAACAAAACAACCAAACAACTATATCAATGAAAAAGCCTTTATTTGATTCAATCCCACAGCACTAACTCTATCAGCACAACATTACAGTCATGTCATACACACCACTCTGCTGCTCTCTTTTTCAACTCTAACAGAAATGCTGCCATAAACAAATATATACATTTTTTTCCCTTTTATTTCAAACCAATGTTAAACTACTGTGAATACTCTGCTGTGGAGAGAACTGTAACTTATTAATAGTAATCTTTCATACAGATATGTGTGGTCCTTGGAGTTAACTCAAGTCACATGGGAATCACATAGGAATGTGATTTACTGAAACAGGAGACCAGCTTGAATGAGCATCGAAGAAAAGTTACCACTTGTTACAAACAAGTGAACAGATTTAACTTAACTAGCTAAAATTATAATGTTTCAATACACATTCTTGTTGAATATGATAACTCTAAGCACAGTGCACATGCAGTGTGTCTTAAATAAATTCCCTTAACTAATAAATATACACCACAAAGACCCAAAGAAATGTCATTAATATTTTTAGCAGTTTAATTTTTTTGCAGTTTTTTGCAGCCATTTCAATTGAACAGGTCATGGTGGAGATTTAATGTGTGTAAATGCATCAGAAATGGTCAAATACTAGAAAAAGTAAAACACTAGAAAATTGTCTGTTGCAATTGTAATTAAAAACTCTCAGGCTGTCCATGTTCACAGTTGGTACTGTGGTAACAAATTTGCAGCAAAATATGTCATTAGAGCTGAAGTCATAGACACAACAACAGAGCTGTGATACTACCAGTCCATCACTGGAGCCAATGTGAAACGCTTCTTTTTAGACCAAACACAATCCATCACAGCGCCGTGCTATGAAGCCAGCAGTCTAATATGACTCTGTCCAAATGCCACAATAATGATTCCACCACCACACAGAATGAAAAGAAAGTCATCACCACACACAAAAGAGTGTTTTCATTTGTGTATTGTGTGAAGCATAACATGTTCCGCAAACTACATTGCTAAGCATCTAACTAAAAAAACAAAGGCATGGCAAGGTGTCATGTATAAACACTGCCCTGAACTAAAGTGTTTCAGTGTGTTTTTGTATTTAGAACTCTCACCTTTACTGCTAAAACACTATTTTAGCTCACAGCTTAGGATACCTTTAATAGGGCTTTCGTTGGGGATTATTTTTAGCAGCAAATTAACCTACTACTTGATTGTACTGGATTTGCACAAGGGATCACATGAAACTGAAAGAGAATCGTCAGCTTTAACATCTGACATGTGTTTCCTGGTGCCACATCATGTGCAAAGGTCAGCTGCTCACTATTCCAACATGCACAACTTGTTTTTGTAATTTTGTATGAATATCACGTTTTTGTTATATGTTTATAAAAAACACAGATATTAACCACAGTGACCACAGTAATCATGGTTCACCTTTATTTTCTCTTAGAGAGAAGTTTGTCTAACACAAAGGTGTATTTTGGTTTACAAATTAATCACCTGCTGTGTTTTATAATATATGTCTCCTTTATAGTAACATCATTGTGTCCAAGATCTCAGATTTTTATTTCATTAAGCTTCTTCAGTGTTATTAATGCTTATGAATGATGACCCAAACCCCTAAAATTAGAAGAAAAAAAAAAGTTATGAAGTTATTGGCTAAGTTGACATGAACTGGAATTTTCTTTTAACACCCACCTAACAGACTGAACTCCAAAGAACTTATTGCACTTTGGAAAATCCCTTTCTTTTAAAATCTTTTGGATATTTTGGAAAATCATTTCTAACACTTCAAACCTTAGATACATTGTAACTTTATGCTATTGCTCTTAGACAGACACAAAGACAATGAATGTGCAAACTTGTGTGATTTTTGCAGTTCCTGCTTTGATCATACATTCTAGTGTGTCATATGACAGCACAAACTGGTTTCACTCAGACTGCAGCAAGAGTAATGACTCAAGAAAACTATCTTTTATATTTATATTTTAATCCCTTCCCCACACACACAAACACACATACATACACACACCCAACAGGTGGACTATGTCTGGTGGAACGGTAGACCTTGTCAGCACCCTGAGGCCCCAACGACCCCCACCATCCAGTGTATTGTGGGTGTCTCTCTGTCCTGTTCAGAGGCTCTGTGGGTCGAGTGTGTGCTTCCTGCCATCTCCATCAGAATGGGTGGAATGAGTGGTGATTATTCTGGTTTCCAGTTCTCATCCGCTCAGTCAATACAGGCAGCTGGGAGACATTGCCTCCTGAAGGACAGATCGGATCATCCTGCTGGACTTCAAGCTCTTTCTGTTCTTCTCCATAATCCCGAAGCCTTAACTGCACTGTTACACATCTACAGATGCTTTAGGTTCTACTGATTGTCTGAGCTGGAAAACTTATAAAGATCTACATTCAAAATTCAAGAACATTTAACTTCCAGTTTACAGCACAACATTGTCAGATGGAGTGCAGTTGTAATCTACTTATGAAAGGAACAATAAACAGAAAAGTAAGTGAACGAAAAAATGTCTAATTAATAAGTTCATGAAAAAAAACTTCTCAAAGCTTGAGGATAAAAGTTGCTTTTTGTTTGATGGTGGCCTGGTAACAGATAGAGAAGTTGCTGTTGCCAGACCACAGCAGGTTAAACAGGCTGTGGATTGGGTGGGTGCTATCCTTGCAGGTGCCTCACCTCACTGACATTACTGATACCAGTTTACTGCTATCTGAAAGCAATAGTTTTTTAGATGGAAAATTTGAATGTATTGTGGGTCACGCACAGTATTTTTAGAGGTTCATTAATAACTATGTCAATCATCATGGAGGGCTTAATAACAGAAGCCTTATAGCTGACCTGATCCAACAAGAGAGATAACAGAGAGATTCTGTAAACCCTGCTTCAGCTAATTTGCATTTACTTTCAGATGAGTTGATTTCAGTCAGTCTAAAGGTCTTAAGCCACAACTACAAGAGAATATGTGTGCCTTTCTGCACTGCAAATTTATGTTCCAAATGTGCGATTACCAGTATGTGTAACAAAAAGGCACTGAAATTAAAATGTTATTGAAAAAAACGTAATAATACAATAAAGCAGAATGTTTGTAATCCCACAGTCTCTCAGTGGCCATTGTTTTTTTTATTACAATCAATAATAGCCATAATCTGCTTTTATCATATTTGCATACATAAAGGGGCTTAATTATCAGTCCTCTTGAAATCCTGTAATATTCTCTAATGAAGTTAGCATTCCAACTAGATCCCTTATGTCGAAACCAGTTGCTTTTTTAACTCATCTTAAAACACATTTTATTAAAACTTGGCAGAAACAGAAAAAACTCAACAAAACCATCTTGGTTTGTCTTTCTATTGTTCCAACAATCAACAACTCTGTTTTGTTGAAATAAAACCTCAAACATTAACCCTAGCTATGACAAGACTCCAAACTGATAGAGGTGATCACGTATGCCCCCTCCTGTCCAGGAGTAAGGAGGAGGAGGAAGGAGTCAGCAGTCAATGGCAATATATGAGAAAACAGAGAATCAACAAAAATAGTTTTGAAATCATTAAAATGCTTACACACAGCTAAACCCCTGATCTCCTCGAGGGTTGAACCTAGTACAGATAATGATAACAACAATAACAATAATCAGAAAAAAATAAAACAGTATGACAGTTTCACTAAAAAATATTAAACGCAAAACAGATTAGTATTTGTTTAAGACATTGTGTTTGATTTATTCCAGAAGTGTTGCCTGGATTCATATACTGGAAAATATATGACACTTTGACGAATGAAGATGTATTGGACATATTTACTGTGCCCACGTGCTCCCCCTGGTGTTTTTATGATCCACCTTCAACCTTTACAAAATCAATCAAAATAGGTGAAAACCAGTCCTGACATCTTTGATGTTTACACTTCTCAGTCAACATGAATGACAACAAACTATAAAATGAGACTGTGAAGCAGCTCCTTCATTAGACCCAAATATGCTCAGAATGATATTATTAAAAGGGATGAGGAGGACAACAGGCTGGGAGCTGGAGAAAGTCACAAGTAAGTCCTGTAATCCTCCTTTACGGAAACAAGGCTGACAAGGGTAACTTTTCTCGGCTAATGTTTACTAATTTTTTTCTTATTTGCATTAAGTCACTCACTTGCCGTATGTAAGGAAGCTTTGCAAGCCTAACCCTAAACTTAATTTATTCCTTACTTTAACCCTAACCAAGTCTTCAACCAAAAATGAAGTCACTTATGTTTATTATATTTTGTCTTTACAAAGTCGGGGAGACATACACACAGACAGACAGACAGAAATACACACACACACACACACACACACAATTTAAAAACACTTTTCATAAAACAGACTGGCTGGTGCCTCTGTAGCCCCAGGGGTAG
>JAPZDY010000003.1:715058-730266 GCA_029783645.1 Ctenochaetus hawaiiensis | reverse complement strand
GCTCCATGCTGAACAGGCCCCAAGTCACAGTGACAAGCCGGATGATTGATCACCAACTGCAATGATTCTCTAACCTGATCAGGCAAATTAC
Organism: Ctenochaetus hawaiiensis; assembly: GCA_029783645.1. NCBI lineage: Eukaryota > Metazoa > Chordata > Actinopteri > Acanthuriformes > Acanthuridae > Ctenochaetus > Ctenochaetus hawaiiensis. The sequence goes on along the minus strand of JAPZDY010000003.1, from coordinate 730,175 downwards.
TGTGGCGACCGCCGGGGCCATCTGAGTCCCGCACCACAAAATTAAATCCACTGAGCTCATCACCTTCATTCAGTGACAGTCTCACAAAGACACACACTAACGTGCACGCGCACACACACAAACACAAAAATATCTTTCTCTCCCATGTCAGCACACACTCAGATACATCGGACTCTCTCCACACAATTATACGCTCTCTTTCTCTCTTTTTCTCTCACAAACACACGCTCACACACTCAGACACACACTCATCAGCAGCTTCATTCTTCTCTGGCCTTTTTAATACATAAAGACAGAAAGAAAGAGAGAGTAGGGCCTCATGGGGCCCCAAGCACCAGGTGATAGGAACGGTAGGGGGACATGAAGACGTATTAATGTACTAAAGACTTAATGAACCTCCATCCAGAACTGAGGCGGAGGAGGAGCAGGAGGAGGAGGAGAAGGGGAGGAGGAGAGAATGGTGTTTACTTTATTACTTTACAGCAGATTAATGGGGATAATCATTTAAGTGATGGAGATGGATTACCCTCTCAAAGCTGGCCATGGCAATGCGCAGCCGCCCACCTACAGTCAGCACACACACACAAAGACACACACGCACACACCCAGAAACCAGGTGGAGACTAGGAAGAGCTAAGAGATGTGGTCCATGTATGTGTGTGTGGTCTGTCCTCAGTTATAAGTCAGGTTATAGTGCTGCAAGAGCAGGTATTGTCTTTCCAGTGACAATCAGAGCTGGTTGAGTCAGTGTTGTCCACTTCAAACAGGATACAGTTTGATTGATTACATTTTTAATTTCAAATTGATTTGGACAATGTAGGTTATCTATGAGAAGCCTGAAGTGACTATAACGTGACATTTGTAGATCAGATTTGAACAAATACATTGTCATTATTTTTTTATTATTGTATCCAAGTTCTCCTCACTACACTTCATTAAAAAATAGAGTGAATCAAGACATCAGTTCATCCACTGAAAGAGTAAGGAAACCACACCACAGCATCAGGCTCATCACGATAACTTGTGAGTTTACATTTTCAAATTACACATCCGCACAAAATAAAACCACTTCTTTTAAAAGTAAAATTGTATAATATATTGTACTTCCTTCTATATAACTTCTGAAACAACTGAAATTACATTCATACTGGACAATTACACACTAAATAAATTATATTTAGTGCCAGTGCAGAAGGAGGTGTGTACTTGTTATGATAACTAAGACAGTATCATAGGTGCAGTGATTAGATATTTTAACTAACATTTCTAAATGAATTTTTACAGTTTTTTAACAGTTTTTTTTTTTTGGGAGGGGGGGGACAAGATAGGAAGGCATGTTTGTTGATGCTTTTGGCACTGTTTGACTTGTTTTTTATTAGTTTGACCAGTCAAAAGCAGACAGTAGACTGACTAGCAAAGTTTTAATAATATTGTCAGTAATGGCTACATTTCGTTAAGGGGGTCTACTACTGAAGAGACATTAATAATGTCATTAGTTTAAATTGTGTACGTCTGTGCAGAGCACATAGAGTTGCAATATGAAACTGTTTCTACAATTAGGGTTGGTGTTCATGTTTGTATTTGTGTTAAGAAAATACTCAGTATAGTAAATGGCCACTGAAATAATGGATTTGGTTTTGATTCTTGGTGTATTGTTGTTACCATCTCTATGAACAGACAGAACAACTGAGTAATATTTGCTTATCGGGTGGAAAACTGCAATGATATGACAAAATGTAATGGATGTTATAGAGTTACTGGCTTACATTTAAGTATTTCTTCCTCTGAAAACACCTTAAAAGAATTTACATGACCATAACTGAAAATAAAAAGATTAGCATTGTCCTAACATGACTTTTTGGAAATTACCCAAAGATAGAAGCAGCATTTCAGACCAGACAAGACCAGGTGGAGTTTGAGTATAGCTGTTTTCTGGTTAATTTGGATTCTAGCTTGAAATTGGTAAATTTAAGAAAACCTTGACTTCCAGTTTAATACCTAACTTGTTACACATTTGTTTTTTGTCTATGTTGCAGTCCTGATTCTCCATCTGGAGCCTGAAGCAACTCATCTTAATCCTTAATGGAACCTAAACAAATTCCAACACTGAGCCTCTTGACATGGCTTTCAGCCACGTCATACACAATGAAATGGGATCTGTGCAAATAATGTAAAGGCGGCTCTGTGTTTGCAGCTCTAAATAAACATTAGGCTAATGAAAATGTGAAGAGCGGCCTGGGCCTGGCGCTCAGCCTGCTGGGTGATTGAGTTTTGTGCAGATGTGGAGTTGATGGAGAGAGTCACTGCTCCCTAAAGGAAATTAAGACACCATTTTGTCATCCATGCCTGGCCTTGAAGACGAGAAATTGCTTCCCTCCACTGGCAATAAAAATGTCACACACATGTGCATCTGCACTCACACAAAGGACACTTATTTTGACACTCATAGACATTCTGTGCATAATGTTGTGCACACATGCATTACATGCACATGCAGATATTATTGCAAATACAAATACACACAAAAAATGCACAGATACAAACACACATTGTTTGTTGTGACAGTTACACAAAATTGAATTTAAACAAAAATATTGGGACACACACTGACACACACATATGCAAGTGTAACATGTGCATCAAACTCATGGTTAAATAAATTTGCATCTACACACACGAGCACAAAAATAGAGACATAAATGCCTACACATTTTTATAGAAAAAAAAGATACAGTCACACACACAAATACATGCATCAACACACACATGCAAACACATGCATACACATACACACACACATGCACACCCGTGCACACACACACACACACACACACACACCATCAACCAAAAGGTTTAATTACTGTCCTCTGTTTCCCTTTCTCCTGCCCACTGCTGCAAGATAGATCTTAGTGTCAAAGCAGCTGACAGATTGAGACAGAGCACAGGTACCATTGCATATGCACAAAAAAAACACACAGACACACACACAGACACACACACAAACACGCATACTGACTCACACACTCCCTATGTTTCAACAATGGATACATATGAGCAAAAAAACAAAGAAACCTATCCCCTTTTCTGTTTTTCTGTTTTCCCCACTTCCCTCCCAGCACACAAGCTCACACACACCCACACCCACACACACACACACACACACACACACCTTGCATACCCCCCTTGCCTTACCTCCTCAACATCTCCCATACTTCCATGGCTACAGGTTAACAGTGTGAGTAAATATCCCTCCTGACTCAGACTGGATGGTTTGGACTAAAGCACAGTAAATCTGACTGTAGGCTGAGCTCAGTTTACAGTACGGCATCCACACACAAGTACTCCATATAAACACCACTTAAGGTTTAAGAGCAGAACATACATCTAACTCTCTGTTGGAGCACTGGGGGCAGGGTCTTCCCATTTTCCCCAAAAATCTGTAAACGTTGAAAGAAGACATCAAAACTTTGAAAAAATCATTTTATCAGATGTTTATAATTGATGCATATTTTTGAATTTGGTTAATGCTGTGGCATTTTTTTCCAGATAAAGTTGGACTTAGATGAATTTTTCTTAGAAGCAGAGCTGGAAATCATCATCATGGTTCAGTTTCTCAGTGGGGGAAACATGATCATATATAAATGCAAATGTAAAGTAATTTTAGGGTAAAATTGTGAAAATAAATAAAGATCACTGATATTCTTATGGTAAAACCCAGAATAAGATTTATATTGGACAATACCAAAAACCATGTACCGAATGTCAATGTTCAGTACCTGAAAGTAGTTTGCCCTTCATTCACTAAGGTAGATTGTAATTTCATGAAGCTCAAGATAGCGGATTAGTGTGTAGTACATCAGATTTTCGTACATTAGGCAAGAGTGTCTTATGACAGCAATTCAAACTAACCTTGTTTTTAGTGTAACCACAGTCTTTCCATGATCTTCCAGGTAACATGTTTAACAGGTAACAGTTTTCTGACCACTAGTGGCATCATGAAGTAATGATTTTATGTTTTGGTTTGCCTTTTATTTCTGTTCCACTGCTGCCATGTCCACTTTCCTCAACATGCACTTCCCAACATAGTCTGACAGTGAGCTAAACACAGTCTCAGTAAGCACTCATGGAAGTGCTCGAGTTAGAAGGACCTTACTGGTCTAAATTACTGGATGTAGACTGTGTGTATAAGCCTGCCAGTGGGTAACTATTTTAGTGGATATTCTCTGTCTGCGCATATTCAAAAGGAATCTTAATGCTACAGGGATACTGCCACTGCATTCTGGTCTTAGTGCTCCCAAGACAATTGTGATTGGAATAACAATGTGTACAGTCCAGAACTGGGATATTTGAACTTACTTAATTAAGATTTCATGTAGGAAAAAATCCATGAAAACATAATTTGCGGCATCACTTGAGGCATGATCCGCACTTACCCATTTTTATGAAATGTTAGATTTGACAAAATGAACATCGTCCTTAAAAATTACTTTCCACAGATATCGTATTGAAAAGGTGCTTTCAGATGGACACAGTGAATGGAAGAACGTTCAGATGCTAACTGAACAAAAGACATATTGGCATCTTCACAACATGGTTGCTGAAAAGATATGACCAATATACCAATAGGAGGCAGTGTTTTCAACTAAATTACTGGGACAAAAATACCCTGGCCCTGCTTTTCTGGAGATCAATAGTTTGTGGTGTTAATATGTCAAAAACAATTAGTATATTTGTTGCATTTGTACCAATGAAGACAGGGAAGAAGAGCGAGCACTGCTAGTGAATTTTATATTCACTGGCAGTGCTATATATAGATTTATGTTTTCTTAAAAGGCTTTATGAGGAGAAAATATATTTAAAATGTCTGTAATACTTAAGTGATACACAATAGGCCTCAAGAACATTATGTATTCTGTTAAAACAGTTTCTCTTTTCATCATTATTGTCCTTACTGTCCTATCGTCATTATTGTCCTTGTCCTGTTATCATCTGCTTACAAATTTTGTTGTTTCCTCTGCAAATACACTAAAAAATTTAAGTGTAAACGCTGACTCAGATGTCTTCTTGTATATTTTCTCACCACAGTGTCCTGTGAGGGATGACCATGCAAATGTAAATCGCACACTGGGATCTCTTATTCATCACATTATAAAAATCATGTTAACTGCAAAAAAAAAAAAAAAGAAAAGAAAAAAAAAAGGATCTGAGCAATAAATGCTTTGAGAGCAACAGGATGACTTCGATGTTTACAATACTTTCCAAGCAGTTTGAAGATATTCAAAGGTGAGTACTTTGGGATCACTAGTGTAAATAACTGCATAGCTTGTCTATGATCCTAGCCCCCTGTGAAACTGCCACACAATCTGTAAAGTAAAAACTCCCCTCAATCTACCATAACCTACCATATCCTGGCAAACGTGATTATAGTCTGTGAAATGGCATCTCTGTGATTTGGGGTGATTTTTTTTTTTTCCAGCGCTTTTTGCTGTCATTAATGAAGGCTGCATTTGCAATTATAAATGAGAGATCTAACATCATTTTGGGTGTAAATTAAAAGGGACATTGCTGTTTTGCTTCAGAAGGTGGATGTTACATCATATCTTAAGGATAATGTAATAAAGTCTGACCATGGGAATGCGCGGCTAGAAATAGAGACATCAGTCCCCTGTTAACAGTCTGGTACAAATACAGCATAAGAAACACTTAATAAGTTTTTTCAAAGAAAGCAGGTCATAGTCATGTGACATGTTGCATGGACTTCTGATGGGAAAATGAAACAGCCCATGGCTGCAACAGCAACCAGCATTGGACTCTGAGGCAGCTGCTCCGGTAAATTTTCCAGTCAAAATTGGACCAGTGTAACTTGCTGTATTGAAATATACAAAAAAAATATTTAAACAAAAGGTAAAATCCATCCCCAACGATAATGACTAAAATAAGCAGAATATAAATTTAGCATTAAATGAATTATGAAACATTTTCACACTACAATGTCTGTAAAATAAAATAACTATATTTATTTTTTTAAGTTTTTGTTGAGTTGAGTACTGACATTTTACCAAATGATTCTTACAATTCAAATCCAGATAAATCTGTAATTTTATTCAGTCTAATGATGTTTTTCAGAGAGAATGAGGAAGAAAGTCAGTCATCCTGAATAAACATAACATGAACAAAACTTGAATACATTACCTCCTTTGTGCTATTTTTGCCTAAGTCAGTCAGATTTTTTATCTGAACTGGTGGCTGTTCATCAGTGAAACAAACAAATCCCATGATCCCACACTACTTCACAACATCATCTTTTGATTTAACTGTTTTGATTGAGAGACCTCTAGGGGCAGACACAACAGTACATTTTGAAGTACCTTTTTAATGTACATATGTGTGTTTGTGTGTGTGTGTGTGTGTAAGTGTGTGTGTGTGTGTATGCCTGTGTTTGCAGTTCAAACATTTGAGTAATTATACACAGAGTTAATGCATAGAGTTAATAGTTTTTGGTAGTTCTGTTTTGGCTGGTTGAAAAATGGCATGTCAGCACTGTCTGAGAAAACGGACAGTTCAGGCTTTAGTGCAGTCATCCAGGACTGTTGCTTTGACCTCACTCTCTCTTTTTATTTGATTTGGCACCATCAGATGACAACCTCTTCTTCAAGATGAAGAAGGAGGTCAGGAATCTCCATTTTGACTTGATGATGATGCCATCATTGCTGCTGTAGACTACTCTCTGGAGGTCCTCAACAGTGATGTTGACAGTGTTTAAAAAGATACATTCTAGATTTTTGGAAATTGAACCTTTACTCCTAACCCTTAACCCTAACACTGTGAACTTATTCACATTGTATTTTTGAAAGTGATACTTGAGTGATATGTCTTTCAAGCCTTACAGGTTTCACACCAGAAAACACATAAATAAATGAATGCAGTTACTTGCCTTTATTTCACATTAGCATAATTATAGGAACATACTGGTTGTTGTCAAAGGCTATACATCAACATGAATAATTTACCAAGATGAAAAATGAAATGCAGCTCACATTAGCACTGCAGGTCTTTGCATATCAGTTGGTTGTTGTGATAAACCCCCACCTGCATGTGTTTTTGGTGGAGATTGAGGCAGCTCTTACTAAATAATTGTACATTAATGTTACATGTCTTTCAAGTAAAACTATATTTAAAAATAAATATTAGTATACTGTATCACATCTGTTAATTAAGGGATACTTCAGTGTTTGGGGATAGCTCGGTACCAGTGACTCGCAAAAATACCTGATAATGAAAGATGATAATATGGGAGCTGTGTATTGACCATTGGTTTTAAGTTATATGTTTATCATCACATATAATTTTTTTTAATGAAATAGAAACCACAGGTTTTTCAATGTTAACCTTTAAAAAATATATATTTTATGTGTCATTGAAAATGCCATAACATAAAGTACATCGAATGATTTAACTGTTAAGATATACAATATTTATTGCAAGCAGGGGCAGAGGTTTGCTTTAATGTCAGAAATAATTATAACAGTGCAAAAATATTCATTTTGTCTAAATTATTGTCTTTTGGAATTTATGTTTCCCTTTAGTCACTAAAAAGTTTTCAAATGAGGTCTACATTTCTTTATTTTCAATGCACTTTACAGAAAGAGGACATAAAAACATCTGAAAATATGCAATTATGAGACATTTATGAATAATGTTGGATACTTCAAATTTCACTGCTTCAAAACCCACTGCCATCTCCATTTTGCTGGAGATCAGCCATGGGTAAAACAACTGAAGCCAACTTTGGCGATCTCAAAAGAGAGAGAGACGGTTCTGGAGCCATGACCTTGTGTGCTGGCTTTCGATTTGAGGATGCTTGCCTTGAGTGAGAATTTTTGATGATAAAAATGAAAAAAATTGAAAATTAGTGTGCTTAACTTGGGCTCATTATAATTGATTGGGATTGGGATCCATCATTGTAACAAAGACCTTTTTAATAACACCACAGTCATCACAATCATATCCGAAGTTGCTCTGTTTTTCATCAACTTAAGCTTTGAACTTGAGTAAATATAAGCTGTAAAACGGATAAACACTTTTCATATGTTTAAATAATGCTGGGGAAAAATAACACTAGGTTTTCTTTTAAATAACATAACACAGTAAGAGCATGCCCCCATCTGGCTTATCACAGTACAACACTTGTAATCCTAAATTTCAGATTCTAAACAACCACCATCCATTTTCAGGGAAAATGTAAGAGAGAAAAGGAGAAAGGGGGAAAGGATGGAAAACCAAAAAAACAAAGAAAAAATAGTCAAGGAAAAGAACAAGTACATAAACAAGTAAATGAAATACATATTATACATACAACTAAACACCCATTTAATATGGCATTGAACTGTACATATCCAAATGGCAGATCACCTGAGCACTGTGGGTGGCCAGAAGCCAAGAATTGGTCCTAAGATCTATAAATCTATATCTATATCTTCTCAGGTATATGATGGACCCTGCTCTGCACTTTATTGCCGACTGATGTCAGTCTGAGTCAAATGTTTACACACCGGGGTATTTATTCATTATTTATGTGGATTTGCACTTTTTGTATGGATGCTCCAAACGTAATTTTGTTGTTCTTTGTGACAATGACAATAAATATTCTGAATCTGAATCTGAATCTGAATCTGAATCTGAATCTGAATCTAAAAAGAGCTCTGAAAACTTTTACACAGAAAAACTCAAAGTAGAATGAACTGTTATCTCTTTAAGCTGTTATATAATTCTGAAGAGAGAATTGGCTAAGTGTCTCCTGTCCATCAGAAATAGAAAAGAGATAGTGATCCTGACGGACACATGACAGAAACAGGAAGACAGCGGCACGTATGGCTGCAGAGAAAGGGGGGTGTAGTCACTACTTTGCAGGAGAAGAGGCAACCAAAACAAACCTCCAGGTTCACTCTGAGAAGTTTTCCCTTATTAGGAGATTCCCAGTACAGGGAAACTGGACATGACAGATAACAACAATGAGAAACTTCCAAATGTTGACCCCAGAGGAGAAACTGGCAGTTGTCTCAGGAGAGGGAGAAGTAGCCCCTCCGGCAGTTAAGTACGAATTTAACTGTCATGGCTTGAGGAGCTCACAAACTAATAAAGCTACTGCAAAAATAGAGAGAAAAAGAGTGAGAGTCGCAGAGAAAGAGAGAAAGATAAAAGATAAAAAGAGAGTGAAACAGTCACTAGATGATGTCTGTCATGAGTGTGTGTGTGTATGTGTGTATGGGTATGTTTGCACTGTATTTGTTGTCTACCAGGCTTTGCAATACAACACCCAACTCCCCATGACAAATGTAATATGACAACTCCACCACAAGGTGTCAGTAAAAGAACAATAGATAGTTTGTTTAAGCAATGCCTGGTTTACTGTGCATGAGAGAGCGAGGCACAGCAGGGGTCTGACTGTCAGACAGCAACTATGTAGGTCTGTAAAACATGAACATAACTGGGGAGAGAAACTCTCTATCTGAAGTATGAACCATTGACAAAGTAAGGACAAACAAACTAAATACTGAATTATTTATACATACAACATATATGTGCATACATGCACCTGAGACCAAAGTCTGTGATTTCAATTTGTATGGTGACTTACTTAACTGTGAGCACAACCTTGTAGACGTAAACAGCGTCTCTGTTGGTATGGTACTGACATCCTGGGTAAAGTCATGTCTGCAAACTGATTAGTAAAGCCAAGTGACACTCATTTCATCAGCAATATTTTAGTTTCTACACACATTAAGCTTACATTTATCTGCTTTTCATCAAAAGATTAGATTTGAACAAAACTAGGTAAAACAGTAGGGGACAGTTTCAGTGGATAAACTGAAACTGGTTATATGTAACAGAGTTATGGAATTAAAATACATATATATATATAAAATAAAAATAATTAGATAATAATAACTTATTAAAATGTTGGTGATTATATTAGGTGACATCTGTTTCTGTGCTCACACTCTATTCATTGTACAGATTTTGATATTTTTGAGTTTTGTTCTCTGGTTTGAATTTGCACTGCCTCTCATCTGCCAATTGGATCAATGTGCATTGCCATACTTGAGACCAGCTGATAACCCTGACAGGTGGTTTTGAGCTGTGCTGCAAATTCAACAATATTGTTGATATCAGAAAAGGACTCTGCACATTGCAAATCTTGTTAACCAGCTGTTCAAATGATGTCAAATGTTTCTTGTCAAAATGATAAAACGTTAATGGAAAGTTAAAAATAACTGCTAACTGTCTTACATAATAAAGTTTTAAAACAAGGTTAAATATTTGTTAGAAAATAAAATGTTATTAACCTTAAGTTGCAAGAATTTGATGGGGTAATGAACATAGTTACATTTTCAATTACATTTTTAAAAGGGTGTTTTAGTAATCTGTAACTAATTACATTTTAAGTGTAACTATAATATTAACCATGAAAAAGTATAAATACCAAATAAATGAAAAAAAATCAATTTAAATTTATAAATTTTTTCTTATTAATTCTTTTTTCAAATATATAAAGGGAGTTTCTATAGTTCTTTTAGTACTTACACCTACAGCTGACGCAAAATCATCATCTTTTTGGCTTCATATGCAGGGTTATATTTAAGACACTGAAATATATTTACTCTAATCAGTTGTGGCTTGAATCTGATGCTTTCCTATTACCTATTACTCTAACACAGGACTAAACTTTGTCTAATGATGCCATCCCAGTCATAATGAGATGATGACAGATTAACTGTCCTGTGAGTCCTGTCTGTGCAGCTCCTCTGTAAGCCCAGGAACAGCTGCTGTGGATGACTGTATTACTGTTCCACAGACAGAGAATGACAGGCATGTGTCCATTCCTCCACACTGACTGCACACATACACATACACACACTCAAACACACAGATACTAGACAGCTCAGTAGAATGAGGGCTAAAGGCCTCAGATTTTTGTGGCACAGATACCATACTTTGGCTCATCTTTGAATGCAATGAGTTACAACAATCTAACTTTGAGGAAGTAAAAGCATGGATGACCTTCTGGAGCACTCGCTGTTGGCAGACTCCACACAGTCCACTGTGAAAGCTGAAACTGGCTCTGGGGCATGCTCAGCCAGAGGAGAGAAAAAGTTACTTTACTCCTCGTGTCTCCTTGGCATCTGAGTTCTACGTGTAGGGCTGGTTTGTTGTTCAGCTCAGAATTTGCATTTTGTTTGTCATTGTTGGATTACCTTTTACTTGCTTTTTCAGTTTTGCACACTTATATCAGCATAAAGTTATCAAAGCTTGCTCTTTCCTAATCCTTCTGTCATGGTGTTTGGTTTTTGGATCCTTTTAAAACTTTTAAAATCCTTAAGCCAGCCACCTGCAGGCTCAAGACTTGTAAGTTACACAACCCTGTCTGTTGCTGGAGAAGATCTGCAGTGCGTCGCCTATAGATCACAGTTCACTTTTCAGCTGGGCTATCTCTGCAGACAGGGCCATCAGCAAAACTGTTGAATAAGAAAGACCACAGCCAGCAGTAAGATGGACAGGACAAGCAAAGCTGTAAAACAGACTTAACTTGCAACAGTCCAACAAGCTAGCCAATTTGAGAGTATAACTAAAATACAAATTTCTGATTTTTTTATATCTGTTACCTTACAAGCAAAACAATTGGTACTCTAAAGTTTGGATTCAAACTTGAGCTTTTTGGCATTGAAACACAACTGGCCCCATGTTTTAATACCTCAGTGACACATCTGATGTTTATTCTTAGTCTGTCAGCTTGCCATCATCATTTTAAAATTATTATTGTCTTTCTGCCTCGTAGTTCATTTCGCTGTTTGTTGCACCCCTCTAAGACCCCCATCACTGCCAGTCTCTGCAGAATCATGGCCACCTCCACCAGGGTCTGGACTCCATGGAGGGTTTATGTTTGCCTCATGCAGACACCCCTCACTTATTACACTCCCTTGTAGAGTCCATGTGCCAACGATTCAAAAGGCAGAGGAGGTTGTTTACTTATCAGGAAGTCAGAGATTTGATCCCAACTGTTTTTAGTCTGCAGTAGAAAGTGTCCTTGAGAAAGATACTTAACCCCAAATTGCTGCCGATGGCTCTTCAGTGTGTGAACGTGTGTGTATGACCCCTAGGTTGGCGCTGTGTAGAGAAGCCATGCCTCCTCTGTGTGAAGCACAATGATTGGTTGAATCCAACTTCCTTATGGGAAATTTCTCATTTAGAGTTTTGGTAAATCCTCAAATAGCACTGCAACAATTGATCTACCAGCAAAGCAAAGAAAAATAAAGTCCTCTTAAATGCACTTAAATGGCGTCAGATCTTGTTAATGTCCTCCATTTACACTGATATATCCAATGTTTTCACCTTTGTATCACAGACATGGTGTTTACTTTTCACTGTCACTGATTTCTTTTTAAGTTTTCTATACAATATCCTTACATTGTCCTCACTGTCTCTAACTATTCCCAGTGGACACACAGGTTACACTCTCAATCTGTGCAAATATTAAAGAAACAGATACAACAATGTGTCACAATTTAACAACTGAGTAAAATGTCCATAAAAATTTGGATACTGGCTAGTTTTTACCTGATATAACATAATAGGTCAAATCGCTCAGTGGAATTAATTTGTGTTGCACCTTTATCAATATTTCATATCGATACTATAAAGACTGAAAAACCGTATGCTTATTTGAACTATTTGAGAAAAAAATGAACTAGAATGCTTTAGTGGGTTTGTCTGCCTTTAAAGCCTGCGCATGTGCCTGTTTGCATACATGGCTAATTTAATGAAGCAAATGCAACATGAGAACACAGGTGACACACAGGTGACCCCCACAAGACCATAGTGTGTATATTTACGCCTACTCACCCCCCTACATACACATAAACACAAACACACACACACAAACACACACGCATACACAATAGCTCCATGCCCTCTGTAAATCCCAGATTGCTCCGACAGACCAAATTAAGAGGAGCCTGCTCAGCATGAACACATCATAAAAGTGGACATGCAATTTCTGTTTTCACCAAATAGCCAGCCGAGCTCGTTCTGCATCTCTGCTTTTAATACACTCGACAAGCAGCTTAGCTGCCAGGGAGTGGGGCGGGGGGTGCAGGAGACTGTATGTGAGGAGAGAGAGAGAGAGAGAGAGAGAGAGAGAGAGTGTTATGCCTTCCAGCACTGCCTAATCCATTTCTCTATCTGAATTATCAACTAGAATTTGATTAATATGCAAATTCAGAAGGAGGTGGGAGAAAGTCTGGGATGATTCTCTTTGTGGATAGTAATTAATCACTGGTTAAAGTAAATTAATACATATATCAATTTTGTCAGGGACATGCTTAGTTCAATAGCCCGTAAAATTGAAGTTTGAAGTGTTAAGGGGCTTTACAGGAACGTTATAACTAAAACTTTCAAATCCATCCTATTTAGTGATCAATCAAGCTGTGCCCTGCGGCAGAGGCAGCTCATTTCTTCAGCTCAACCCTTACACACAGAAACACAGAGTGCAGATGGCTGCTTAACACACACTGCTCCTCAGCCAGGGCAGGAGCAGACTGACACGCTCAGCACAGCATGATGGCACAGCACAGCACAGAACCTTTGTAACACTGCTGCAGTGATAATAATCAGCAACGTAATATTCCATTCTTGTAAATGATAATACTAACAATACGATTACTATTAGTAGTAATAATAACAACTAAAAACAAAAATGATTTACATTTTCAGTCTACGAGCAAAATATAGTTTTTTCCTACTGCTCCTCTCCTGCTACTGAAAAACAGTAATCAGATCTATTTCCAATAATAATAATAATAATAATAATAATAATAATAATAATAATAATGTCTCGAGTTGTATCTGTGTTGTTGTTGTCATTATACTGACAGGTCACAGACGGTGGAGGCCAGCTGTTTAGGAGTCCACTAGGAAGAAAGAGAGGGAGCGGTGTCAGGTCCAGTTGTTTAAGCAGGGGGCCATGCATCAAACTTCAATTTTCTGGCCGATTGAATAAACGATTCTCTCTCTCTCTCTCTCTCTCTCTCTCTCTCTCTCTCTCTCTCTTTCTCGTATTTTGTGTTGTGTGTGTAGCGCTGCAGTGATTTTCCCCATGTCTTTTAAAGAAACCTTCAATTTTCTAGCAATGTGATCAATGATAAATAATAGAGAGATAAAACACTAATAGAATGTCTAAATCCAGCGTCATGTGCAATCGCGGACGACTTATTGCGGTGGTTCTCAAAAATGTTCACGTCAAAACTGACATAAACCAGACCACCGATCCCCATTAGATAAGAAAGAGTCCTCCGTCTATGTTTTTTGTTGATTCTTACAGAAAGTGTGTGAAATCCATGACCATTATTGTCAAACCATCAGTTTTCTTACTTTTGAATGGAATTAAAAGAAAAGAAATGATCCCCCCTTTTTGAACAAGGACCCTTTGGGTTTCCTTATCTATCTTTTAGAATAAATAAAAAGATAAATTACATACATCTGTAGATTAAAAATTTAATCAATGGATGTATGAGTGACATCTTATTCCATAAGGTAACGCAACTCAGAATATACATTCATTGTATTACCCACTTTGATTATTTCTCAAAATATTCGCTAGTACAAAGAAAAATACGCATGTTAGGCCTATAAAAATATTGTTAGGCCATAAACAGTTTGATTCTTCATTCCACTGAGAAATAAAGTGATATGGTTTTCAGTTAAAAAGCCACAGAAAAGTGGAGCTTGAGTTAAATTTTTTCTCATCAAAATAAGAATCCTCTTAAAATATATTAATATATTTGATGAAGCATATCACCAGAAATTGTAAAACGATGGAATAATTATGAAAATCGTACTAAAATTTAAGAAGAATTTTGCCATTTTTTAAACCCTCCTAAGGTAGGTCTGATAGCATTGCTTCTACCTTTCAGTCACTGAAGAACGTGTTCTAAAATGTAGGTTATTGCTAGCTTTGTGTAAGAAACAGACTTTGTGCTAATTTTTAATTTTTATTTTTAAAGGGCCCAACAGTTCAGGCTATTCATACGCGTATGTTTTTGCAAACATACGGTCTAAATA
>JAPZDY010000003.1:662791-674070 GCA_029783645.1 Ctenochaetus hawaiiensis | reverse complement strand
ACGAAATTACCACTGCGGAGGCTGCGCAGGGTGCGCTGCGCTGCGCCACCTTGCGCTGCGCTACGAAATTAGAGCCCTTAGAGTTGCTCAGCATACATTTTCACCATAACAATAACACACTTTTAGACTGTGAAGATTACTACTTTGGCATGTAAACAATGAAAATTTAAAGAGAATGTCTAAATTGTATGACAAAAGGTAATGAAAGTTTTAAAAAATAGTGGGATAATCCTAGGTTGGGAACTAATTAGAGAAGCTACTTTTTGTGGTCAAAATGCATGCCCATTACAAGTGGAAGGACACGAACAGAAAGAAAGTTAAAGAGAGTTAAACTGTCGAATCTGGGCAGAGATCCTTCCTCTTATGTCTGCACACTGCTTGATGGCTCTCAAGAGCTCCAAGAATTATTTGAATGAGAGGTGTGCATCATCTCACTTGCACAAGGTATAATGTATATTGCTTACTCCTATACACAAAAAATATATAACATTGCATAAGGTTAGGTAAGGTTATAACATATCGTTGGGATATTGGCAAAGAAAGTGGTTTTAAAGTGTTGATACTATCCTACATTCAGCTCTTCATTAGTCTAACTGTGTAATGTGACCAAGACAAAATATTAGAACAAGTATATAACGTGACACTTACCTTTTACATTCAGCGCTCTCTTCTTTATCTAATTCTTCTTGTTCTTCTTCTACCCTCTTCTTCCTCAACGGCAGCTGGCATCACAGCTGGCATCCAATCACAATCAACATTTAACCCTGCCCAGATTCGACTCAAAATGAGCAAGTATGTAGAAAGCCAGTGTGAAGGGATCACAGGTGGTGTGACAAGCTTATTAAGTTTAGTTTGTGGAAAATTTGAACTCCATGGCAGCCCAAGTGGCAACTCAAGAGCCATGCAACAGTTATGTTAGCTTTCATCAGCTATAAACCTACTTAAAGTAACTTACAGACCTTGCTGTCATTGGCTGGGGGAAACCACTTAACTCTGGACCCAGAAATGTTCTGACTAAAACAAAACATCAGAATACAGGCGGAGAGCGAGGGCTCTGCAGGCAGAGTCACTGTCACACATGTATTAGGGCCTGTAAGTAATGATTAAGATGGAGAAATTTTGTATCCGTCTGTTTTTTGTTTTTTTTGTTTTTTTGAAATATTTCACTGACTATACCTTTAACCAAAGTGCTTTTGTTTCCTAGCTACCCAGGTCTGCAGTAACAAAGTCCTTCACCAAAATTCCACCCTAACTTCCTCCTTACATGTGTGTGACTTCTATGTGGTGGAAATAGAATGTAGTACTTCATTAGAATAGGTAATAAACAGCAATTACATTTTTATTTATTATTTATAAACATAATCTGCAGGACATAACATTGTTGTGATGAGTTGTACATTTGTCAAGTGATGTAGGCTTTAAGAAACTGGACCAGTTGATTTTTATCTAAACAAGACATTAGACATAAAATGTTACAGATTTTTCTGTAGCTCTCATTACCTCTTTGTTCACCAAGAGGAAGCTACATTTCACATGACAAAATAAGAATCTAATTTAATTATCTAATGACAACACTTGTATATTCTCATGACTTATAGTAGTCTGTTGAAGATTGCAGGACAGCGTGTGGAATTTAGAAAGTTTAATTTCTGTAATTATAACTGAGTAAAACGTGATGAATTGTAGGCAAACACCAAGAATGTGAGTGCCAAAGGGCAAGATTTTCTGAACAAAACGGTCTTTCATGCAGCACCAGTGGGTTTAAAGTCATAGGATTAAGAAATGTGTAATGCTTTTGTTACCCAGTGATCAGTCACAGAATGCACCACCCTGATTTTATCAACTGCAACCAAAATTTTGGCTTATGACCACTTTGTATTTGGTTGTGGGTTTGGTTGTGCCTCTACCTTTGATAAGTAACAATCTTTCTGTGCAGTGTTGGTATAAGTAATGCACATTTAGTTACAGAACCAAACTCCTTTGCATAATTAATCCTTCGCTTTATCCCCCTCACCTCACCCATTCTTGCCTTTCATTGCTGCATTTATTCTCATCCTCTTCTCTCAGTTGTTCTCTCCTTTTTCATCTTCCTTACTACCTCTCTCAACCATCATCCTCCCTCTTTTTTTAACTTTATCTCCTCTCATTTTATCCTTTCTCCATTTATCCTTACATTTTCTTTCTTCTTCATTTTCCTCACTTCATACTCCCATTTTTCTCTCCTTTTGTTTCTTTTCTCCTCTCATCTCCGCTGCTATTGTCTCCTTTTCTCTCCATCCCTCTTCACTCCTCTTGTTTCCTTCTCTCCTCTCCTCCCTTTTTCTCTTTCCTCTATCTCTTTCTATGTAAATTCACTTAGAGGTAATTGCTTCCAGCAGGCTTTTCTCTCAGTCCGTCACGCTGCTCTCCGTCATGTGATGACACTGTGTGAGCTTGTTATCAGGGGCCTGTGGACAGCTGCTCGCTGGAGGAGAGACCTGGCATCCTGCATGTGAACTTGATCTTTTTAACTTGCAGTTCTCAGGATTTTGTGTAACTGTGCCCGCTGGTACAGCAATGAGATCCTCTGCTGTGTAGAGAGAAGCCTTTCCACTTTTTCCTGCTTGAGACTGGGTGACAGAGATCTTAAATGGCTGAGGAGGTTTTAATTTCACCGTCTGGGAAAACCACATCGGTAAGTACAGGCTGACTATATTAATCAGGTCAGACCCTGAGCCAGGGCCATTACCCCACTGATCCCATATTGTTTTAGACAAAGAGTCTCAGCAGCTAATAGCATTTACTGCCAACTTTCAAACTTGTAGTCCTTTACTCA
Source organism: Ctenochaetus hawaiiensis (assembly GCA_029783645.1). Taxonomy (NCBI): domain Eukaryota; kingdom Metazoa; phylum Chordata; class Actinopteri; order Acanthuriformes; family Acanthuridae; genus Ctenochaetus; species Ctenochaetus hawaiiensis. The sequence continues at coordinate 671,255 of JAPZDY010000003.1, read as the reverse complement.
GAACAAAGTAGTAGTGGCTCCACTAAATAAGATCTTAAAAAAAATGTAAACTGCATCACACAACTTTAAAATTTATCAGATTTACATAGATAAACAAAACCTGTAATGTTAAAATATGAGGAAACAGTCTGCAATAATTTTTGAAGTTGGATGAGCAAATTGGTATTTTGAGTTGGGCAAAGTTAATAATGAACAGTGGATTGTGCAAATTAAAAACAGCCCATTTAAAAAGGCCAATAAAGTGGACATATGACTTTCATTAGAATTGATTAAATGTAGATTTTTTGAAAATATTATCTGTCATAAAAGATATTCTGTGTATGACATAACTGGACAAAGTTTCAGTAGGTTGACATTGTTCTTAATGAACTTGTCTGTGTTACAAAAAACAACTCTAATGTTTTGGCATCATAACAATACTTAAACCGAGACACGATGATCATCAAGAGTGAATTGTACTGGATTGCCTCTGAGCAACATAATCTGTATCTGATTGCTGATTTATAGTTTTAGGTCATAGATGCCAGGCAAGGTTATTTTTACAACTTTTTGAGCGTTTGTGTTTTTGTATGTGTGTGTTTATCTCATCTTGCTTGGTCCTGACCAGTGTGAAAAATAAATATTACCTATGTTATTTTTGTAATTAAAATGAAGTAATATTAATTTATTTATCTATTTTAATTTCATCCTCAGTATTGTTCTGCAGCAGATAATCATGGAAAATCAAGATAAGTTTCCTAAAGTCTGCACCCTGATTCATGCAAATGTTCACAGATTCTTGTTTTGCGGTGGTCTAGTAGGAATTATCTGGTAGAAAGAAGGCCAACATCCTTATTTACAAAACTCTGGGTTATGTTTACTGACAACTTTTTTGAAATCTCTATTTTGTGTCTCTGAGCAATAACCTGAACCCCCAAATAACTCCCATCTGTATGACCAGCACCATGAACAGTAGCTTACTGCTTTGTGAGTTAGTGTTTCAAGAGGTGACTGAGTTGCGTGCTGTAAAGGGATTTGGATAAAAGTCAAGGGTTCTTGAAAAACCAATATTGAGGGTCAGTGTGGGTGCTAAGATTGACCCCCATAGAAAGTCTGACAAGCTTTATGCTCAAACACCACCCTGACCTATTAACACAGTTGCCACTGCCACACAGCAGGCACACAAACTTTATCCATGTGTGAACTTTGGTATTAAGCAAAAATAATTATGTGCAGAATTTTCCAATTTGGATGTAATTGAGAAACTGGGCATAAGCACTGTCATCTTTTACTTCAAGTCATTGGTTGTATTCTTTAGTATTCAGTCATATATAGAAGTTTTAGAAAAATTTCTAATTTCCTGCATGTTGGCGTGTAGAGCACAAAATGGCATTAAAATCTCATTAAACTTTTTCAAATAAAAATAAAAGCTTAATGAAGCTCTGAAATAGTAAATGGTAGTTTGTGTATGATGCAAAGAATGATATTTTTTTAAATCACACAACAGTGATTCGAGGTGAACTAGGGTTCTTCTGATTTTTTATTCTCTATTCTTCTGACTTCCATCAAAACAATATTAGTACGCTACACCTCATCACTTCCTTTTTGTCAAACTGGTTTTGTCCCATGTGTATCTTGAGTAGGATTTTTATTTGGACAGATCTTCTGCCTGCCCTGTTTCACCCCCAGCTATAGTCCTGGCATATAAATGCAGGTTATTCCTCATAGTTTATGCCTTGACATTTTAAAGTTTAGCTGGATATCTCTCACATTATCAGATACTGGTCACACTGTATCCGGTCTTTGCCTTTCAGCCCCTTCAGAGTTGGCAGTCAGCCATGCCCTCTGGTTTGACTGCAGTGAGGAATGTGAACAATGCCAACAAGAAATTACAAATTAAGAGCTTCATTCCAAATGGAGACCTCAACTGTTAAAGAGTAACTTATTTTCTCTTGAAATGGTGTTTATTAGCACAGGATTTAAACAAACATGGTAGATGCACAGAAGGGTTGGGATTTCTTTTTAGAGAACTCAAGGAGTGTCTTTCCCAGTTAAATACCATTATTATTGGAATCAACTGCAACTGACATTTTTTTAACTTCCTGAAACAGACAATCCAGCAATCACTCATTTAATGCTGTGAAAAGACACTTGTGTGGAAAAGACACTTTTCTCAAGCTTAATTTTTATACACTTGCATGATTCATCTAGTCTTGCCTTAGGTGACCACATGAGAGAGGGAGAAATTCAGACTGGGGAGTTGAAGTTAGGCCAAGCCACTGTGGATGTGCAGTACACTGCATAAAGCAAACAGTTTAACATATGAGAGAAAAAAAATATAGGCTATATAAAACTCATAATTGTTATTTTGGTTCAAAATGTGTGTTATTTGCAAAGAGAAATTTAATGCAACAGTGTTTGAATCATTATCTGTTCTTTTCATTTGTTTTATCAATGCTTTTCACCAACATCTGTCTGTGCAACATGTGTCAAATAATTTCTTCTACATGGTATCTGTCTGCAGCACTTATCTACTGCCAAGAAAGAAGAGACAGAGTTCATATAAGTTCAGATTTATAGCCTATGAATCGATAGTCTTGGGCAGCTGGCCCCGGTTTTGAGGAGTATTAGTGTAGGTTTAGTGTAGCTAAGCTAAAGACTGTTCAGCTCCTGCCACTGTTGCATTCAACTGAATGTGTTCACTAATCTTTATAGTTTGGCATATTTATAGGTGGGTTAGCTGTTATGCATTTCATACATAGAGAAGAATTCTCATTCTCTCAGACTAGAAGTGAATCCACCGTCTTACATGGAATTACTAACTTTCTTTTTGACTTGGCTCCTTAATTCTTTAACAACACAGAGAACTCTGTTGAACCCTTCCCCAGCAGGGTGTTCATCTTTGATTCCGCCATCATGTTTGTAGTTTTCTTTTCTTTCTGCATCCAACACAAGTACCAGTATAACTGATGTCCCTTTTTTCCATAACATGTATCTTTTTCTAAGGTTAATGAGCTCAGTGAACATCCTCCTCCACAGACTGTGCCTTTATGTTTCTGCTTGAAAGTCATCTCCTGACAAAAGACACTGTAGAGTTCTCCTCAATTACAGCATTTATAGGACCATCTCCATCATTTAGAAAAGTTAATCAAATGCCATCACTTGAATGACATTTGTGTCATTCTGAGGATTTTGTCAAGTTAGGAGTGATTCCCTATTCTGAGACACTGAGGACACTGCTGTTGGCATGTTTTGGTGTCCAGGTCAAGATGAAAGACAAAAATCCAATCTACATCACTTTCAGCAGAGTTTTAATAATATAAAGAAAAAAACAAATGTGTTGTTTTAGAGAAACATTAGCACTTCACAATACGACCTGTATCACAGAAAACTTGCCAGTCCTCACCATCTCATTTGGTTTGGTTATAGTAAGAAATCACTTCCTTATAATTTCCAAATAAAATATACATTCAGTATTCTTCACTTATCTTCCCTTATCTCTCTGTGTTAATATGTCTGCAGCAGCTGACTGGCTCTTTGTTGGCAGTGGCATTCCTCACCTCCTTTGGCAGCTCCATGCTTTATGGCTATAATCTGGCTGTGGTTAATTCCCCTGCTGTGGTAAAACACACACACACACATACACTCACACACACACACACCCACACACCCACACACCTACACACACACACACACACACACAAATACACATTGCCATAATTTTTAAAGACACTACAATACTGGAGACTTATAATAGCCAGATCTACTACTTGCCTAAACCTAACCCTTACCCTAACTGTAAACCTAAAGGTCCAGCGTATAAGCTTAAGGGTCATCTGTTTTTCAGAGTTTGGCCTATGAGGTATGGATGATTTCAACATTTGTCAAACAAAGTTCATCTCTGGGGCAGTTTTGAAATTACTGCCTCTCTCTGGTCTATGTGCATTTCTGGGACATCATTACATGGTTTTACTAAGAGAGGCCCTGCAAATCACACCTAAGTGTGTAATGTAGCCAGAGCCTGAATCATGGTTTTCCACTGGATGAGACCAATAGGAACTCATATAATTTAACTAAACTCAACAGTGCACCCAACAGTGTGAAACTAGTTATGTGACAAAGTTCTGGTGGAAGAAAATTCAGAATCTATATAACCAGTTTATAGACCTGTTGAATCTTTCCTTTTAATCATTACCCAATAGCTTTTTTGAGATATTGTTAACCAGAGAAATATCTCCCACACAAACACACATGCACACACAGATACAAAGTTAGTTTAGATACTGTTTGTTTTTACTTATGTTGGTTTATTGAAGTCCATGTAAAGTGATGATAAAAATGTGTCCCATTCGTCATACCACAGAGAGATTTGTTATTAACAACAGTAATAGAAATAATAAACACTTTATTAGTCCCTATGGGGAAAATTCATTTTAATTAGCTTTTACTGTATGGCACCATATGGCAGACACAGGAAGAACATGCGAACACCACACAGAAAGGCCCTGTCCCAGCTAGGCCCCAAACTCTCCCAGGATCTTCTTGCTGTGAGGAGACAGTGCTAACCACTGTGCCACCGTGCTGCCCAGACAAATGACTAAGACATGGCCAAATATAGAAAATAAGCTTTCAAAATCACTGAAAATAAACAGTTTTCTTTGCTCTGAAATGCTGGGGGCATTGAGCAGCAGAGACCACGCCCAATTGTGGGAGGTAATAACTGTTACTAAAGAATGTGAACTGCTTGACACACTGGGCTTCATTGGGAGGAATGCAGTTTCTGACTTGGTCAATAAAGATAAGTGTACAGTGGAAGCTAGCCTGTTCCCCACCACACTTAGTTGTTCAAAATCAACTTAAGACAACATAAATTTGATTTTAGAGAATAATAAAAGGTACTGAGTCCATTTGAATCCTTCATAACCCTATGCGAGGTTAAACAATGATTCATTTATTAGTATAATGAGCTGTATCTTTCAGTAAGTTCTTAGTTTATAATGGTATAAAGTTTTGTCCCTCATTAATGTCAATCCACACAGGCTCTCCTCTTAATTAAATTAAAAGTCTGAGTCTCAAGCTGTTTTAATCCATGACAGTCTCAGGCTTGTGGACAAAAGTGTTTTTGAACAGCAGATGTAGAGAAATATTCATCAAAAATGAGAAATGTTACATTCTGAGACTAGAATTTTAGTAATTCATGTTATGAAATCTGTCAGTGAGCTAATATATGAATGAATTTTGACTTTCTGTAATTTTACAGCATTGATAACTCGGTGAAAGTATTAGCTAATAAAAACCAGCTAGCAAAGGTAATATACTAGTTATCTACTTGATGAGAACCAGGTTACACAGACCAATCATCCAGAAACTTAATTATATCTGATTTACAGCTCAAGTACAGTCGAACATTTAAAATGAGCTTGTAAAATATATCCTTATCCTTCATGAATATTAAGACAAAATGAAAAACTCTGAAAAACTAATTTTCTTTTTTTTAGAGGCAGAATGCAATTCTGTAATTCAGTTCTGTGTCTGTCTGTCTCCTCGCACTACTGCTGAAAGAGGTGTTTCCTCTAGTCTCAACACACACCTCAATATTGATATTTAATAAATAAAAAATAATCAAATACTTGTTGGGTTTCTGCAACTAAAATATGCCTGGCATAAAAAAAACCCTTCTATGGTCTTTTTCTTCAGCATTTGTCTGCCAGTGGTTCTCCTGCAGTTGGGGAAATTGATGCTGGTCCAACAACTCGTGCCATCACATGGCGCACTGATTAGGAGGCAAAAAAGACTCAGGGATTTGAATAGAGACAGGGAGCTGAAAATGCTTGAGTGAAAAAAGAGATAAAAAAGCTTGTGTTGTAGTTAGTCTGTGACCAGGTTATCTCAGCCACATGACACAAAGACCAAATTTCCCCCTGGTATTAAGAAGGAATGCTCCCTGATTGGCCTGAAGAGGTGGAATTGACAGAATACTCTCTGTTGGTCCAACAGCATCTGAACTGTAATGATTAAGTTGGTGTCGTGGTATTTTTCTGCAGTCATCATGGTTTAAAAAAGCAATTTGAACTGTCTGTAATGTTAAAAAATAAACAGCAGTTTTTGAATGCGCTAATCTCCTTATGTGGTTAAGTGGCTCTCCAACCTTAACTCTAACCCTTACCCTGTAACAACACAAGTATCATTTGACAGCATGTTCAACAACAAGACTAGCTAACCATCCAGCCTTTTCTAATACACACAATGATGCATGAGACAACTGCTTAAGTGACACAAAGTATCATTAGTTTAGAGGGACAGTGTACTATTTGCTGCTTGTGTTACAGTCACAATGATATAGTGTCCAAAGAGTAAGGCACTGTTGAGGAATACACTGTTGTAAATGAAATGTTTTTTATTCAATATAGTTATTACTTAAGTTGAGATGACTGGACATGAATACAGACTGAGCCAGCACATTAATTTAGAACAGTAAACAGACAGTTTGACTGGTTTAGTATGTTCCCTTTATCAGGAATTAATGCACACCATGGTGCCGTAAGAATATTAACCAAGATCAAAGTATAACTTCAATTTTTGAATCATATATCACTCCTGCATCCTGGTTTTTAGGTGTTTCTGTCACCTCCCACACCATCTTCTTCCTCTGATCTTTCCTACATCCTCTTTAAACTATCCTTCACTCCTCAGTACATTAAGGACTTCTACAATAAGACAGCACTGAGTCGTAATGGAACAGGACTCAGTGTGGAAACCCTGACCCTCATGTACTCCCTCACCGTGTCTGTTTTTGCCATTGGAGGTCTGCTGGGCTCTTTAATCGTGGGCATGCTAGTCACTCGCTTTGGCAGGTAAGACATTTGGTTTGACGATTGTTCTGACAAGATTTTAGACTAGTTCTACAACAGTCAGTGTTGTATTCTCTGTACATTGACCACAGTCTTTTGAAAACTTTAGGAATTCAACGTCCTGATATTCTAAATAGTAAAAAAAAACTCTCGCAGACAGCTAAGCCACTCACAAATTATTTAATAATATTACATAGGGTTTCAGTGTCGACAGACATCTTCACCTGCACAATTGGCATGTACAGACAGATTTTTGGATCCAGAGGCTCACAAACACCCTTTACATATCTATATAGAATATTTTGAGCTTCAGTCACCAAACTTAACCAAACCTTAAGGGTACTGGCCAGTCTTGGTGTTGTAAGGCAGTCTTAATGTCTAAATCATTACATAAAAGAAGGTCACACAGTGATATTTACTGTTTAACAGTAAATATGGAGCCTAATGCTAGTTTTGACACTGATAAGGTAAGAGATTCATGTTCAGGCACATATCTTGTACTACAAGCTTTTTATTATGCAAAATTATTCCTGCTGTATGTAAAGGGATCACCAGCAGATCAAGTCAAGTTTATTTTAGAGCACATTCAAAAACAAAACTTGACCAAAGCACTCAAATCAAAAATTAAAGTGCAAACAGAATTAGATAAATGTCCTTATACAAGAGATACAAGAGAACCTAACAGAGGCATGAATAATGAAAATAAAATAGGGCCTAAATTGGAGCCTTGTGGAACTCCCCAGGAGATGTGAACAGAGAAGTACATATTACGGGTGGAGGCTGAGTTCCCTGTCTTGGAATTAGGAGACAAACCACTGGAAGGCCAGTCTCTGAATGCCAACAACATGCTTAAAGGTGCCATTTATAAAATCGCAGCCACTGCTCCAGCAATATGGGGGCAGTGTAGCACCCAGCTACTTTACACTGTAACACAACCATAATAAAATGTATATGTTCATCAAATATTTTGTAGAAGCTACAATAAAGTTTCCAAGCTTCAAATCTTGTCTCATGTCATAACAGTAATGCAAAGCTGCAAAACTGCAGTGAGCTGAGCAAGTTTTTTAGCTATTGGTCAATAGGTCCTTACAACTGCAATTTACAGTCACTGGTAAATAACAGTAAATATGTTCGAAATTGACAGCAGAGCAAGAATGTGCTAAATTATTAATTAAAGTTACACTATTTTTTCCACAATGTAACTTTTAAACTCAATGCCACATAAGAGCGTACTCAGCAATCTTTTAGCAAAAGCACAGCCAGTAACTACAGATATGACAGTCACATCTGGAAAGTTTATTCTCAAACACTGACCTTGTCATTATTTACACTTTAAAAGTATTTCACTAAACAACCATTGTTAGTTGTTACTCACTAATCCAAAAGAAACAAGGTGAGTTCAGCAGCAGACCTCATGTTTCTCTAAGCCAAGAGCTGTCTCCAATGTAGAAAAGCCACCCCAGTATAAACCCTCGTCTTGCTTCATCCATTGTGTCTATGTAAGCAACTTACACTGGCCATCTAGGAAAACTATTTAGTAACTTTTAGGCTGTAGCAGTAGCCCCTTCAACCGGCCAGACTTCTTCGTTTTGCCAGCTGCGGCATACCAGAGGCTAAAGTGAGTCAGTATCGGC
>JAPZDY010000003.1:640715-652814 GCA_029783645.1 Ctenochaetus hawaiiensis | reverse complement strand
TATATATAGATAGATAGATAGATATATTTATATATACATATATATACATATAGAGAGAGACTTGTGTCTGTTTCCTCCTGATGAATGTAAATCCAATATTCTCTTGACTCTCTACCTGCTAAATGCTCCATATGTTCACCAGTTAATTGCTGTTCATTTGTTGTGTGTTGTAGGGCACAAAGCTTTCTGTCCAAAAACAGCTTATTGTTTGTAAATGTTGATTGTAGACTATAAACAAAAATTAAAAACAATAAGTCAACAAAGGCCAAGAGAGTCTGAGCTGAACTGCAGAGTTAGAATTGTAAACAAAGCAGAGGGTGCAAAAGAATTTATTTGTCCTTGTGCAACACAGCATTTGATAAAGAAATTAAAATTTGTAATCCTTCATACAACACAACAAAAAACAAGATAACAACAGAGAGCAATATATTTAGTTCAGACCAAATTCAGATCAAATGCCATGAAAAAAACAGCATTATATCAGTGAAGGTGATGGCAGGAAAAAGGTTGAAAAGAGAAGTCAGCCTGGGGTTGAGCAAACCCAGTTGGGACCTAAGGTTATACTTCAACCCACTGGCAGGTAAATAAAATTGATTTAGTAAGACTCAGGCTATTTCAGCAACAGGAACTCAGAGACTGTTGTGTCCACATCTTAACATGAATATCATAATGTTTCTGATCACACAGCATGAAGACCATATACCACGTCAACAAAACACAATCTTTCTCACAAGGTTAGTTAGACTCATGAAATATCAACTTTGCTTGTTGTTCAAACAGTCAAAGTTCATATTTAGTCCGTGGGAATCGAGTTTTTAATGTGCAGCTGTTGATCATATTCATTTTTAAGAATTAAATAAATGATTAAGAAAACAAAAAATGTATGAGGTAAAAACATTCTTGCAGAGTGGTGTGCAAAGACAGACCTACTGCTCAGCACTGACAAAACCAAGGAGCTGATTGTTGATTTTTAAAAAAGAAGGCAAGGACACAAACCTCTGTCTACATCAGTGGGTTGAGATGGAGAGAGGGAACAGTTTTACAGTTTGGGCAGCTGTAGCTCAGAGGGGGGGCAATTCATTTACCTTTCAGAAGGTCAATTCCTGTGCCAAGTTCTTGTCAGTTTTTACAGAAGAGCAATAGAGAGCATTCTGAGGGGAAACTTTGTGAGGCAGTCCAGGATGTGTCACAGCCTATTCAGCCTGTCATGTTGGCCATCTGGCAAGCAATGTAGAAGATGTCACTGATGTACCACCAGACTATACAACAGCTTCTTATTCAGGCTGTGAGACTTAAGTCCTCTGCAGTCTGCCATAATTAACTGTTTTGTTTGTTTGTTTGTTTGTTTGTTTGTTTGTTTGTTTGTTTGTTGGTTTGTTGGTTGGATGGTTTGTTTGTTAGTTTGTTTGTTAGTTTTTTCTTTTTTGTAAAACATAGAGGGACCACAGCTTGCATTTCATTGAACAACACTGTGTTGTGATCTGTAGTTCTATACTGACTAAAAGGGCACGTTCTGAGGTTGGGCCGGTGTTTGCTTTAAAATGTATCAACAAAAGAGTTTTGTCTCTATGTCACCTATTTGTTCCAGCTTGCCATCAGCTGTTCTCTGTCAAATGATGTCACATAAATGGAGTCTAGGTTACTGAGACAAGCAGCACAAATTGGCATATACTTTTCACAAAACAGCATCAGTTATAATCAGTCTGACTAGTCACGTGCATTTTATCCAACTCACCAACTCACCCTGGTTTAACAGCTCCCTTATCTAATTGATCCAGCTTATTAGACAAAGGTATGAAAACAAAAAATTGGCCTAAATGACCCCTTATTGTTTTATAATCCTCATGTGGTTTGTGAACAAAGCCAAAAGCTGATGTCATCATTTTTCTGCCTAAACAATTAGCCCAATTCTCCCTCTGAATACTGCCCTGGAGATTCATTATTTATTCAAATGATTACTAAGCTGCCCAGGCCAGAAAGAGCACACTGTAAGCACTGGAGCTGAACTCATTAGCACACCCTACTCCAGGCTGTATTTTTAGCTTCTAATTAGCTCTACCTAAACAAAGTGGAGCAGTGCTGAAACGTGCACATACTGACAGCAGCACTGAGGATAAGGAGGGTTGTGGTGATGTTAACTGTGATGGAGATGATGAGGATAAAAACAGCAGTACTTAAATAAAAAATAAATACACCTCCTGTCCTTCTCTTAATGCTCAAATGTAATCAAATGAAGTGTAAAGAAATGTCTTCACTCTCTCTGTGGCAATGCTTTGTCACCTGTGCAGCCCAGTTTTAAATGTCTGCTTTCTCATTTAGGTTCTTAAATCATGGGTGCAGTCAAATAGTCTGCATATTATAACATATAATTTATATATAATATTTTATGCAGTACATTTTTTCTCTCACGCTTTTCCTTTACCTTGATAGAAAACATCATGAGGCAAAGGATAAACATGAAGGACTAGGAAAAGACACCCACTGTGCTCAGAGAATCCCTATGCAAGTACAATATGTTGTGTAACAATGTGCCCAGAAACAGAATTGACATGCATCTGCCATGGGCTCTATAAATTTTGGTGCTGCAAGGGATTGTGGGATGATATTATCTCTCTTCTTTTGTAAAATGACAGTGAAAGTGTTTCTAGTGGTCAGGAGAGAGTGTTGAATGCTTGGACACAGCTGTGTCAACTGTGGCAGAGTTTATGACTCTCTGACAAGGTTTGCAGGATGTTTTTGTGTTGGTTTGTGTTGTGAGTAATGTGAGCAGTGCATGTGTGTATCTGGTGTGTTGTGTGATCTTGCAGTGCTTTTGTGTGATTCTGCTGTGTTATCTAAATAAATCTGAGAGAATCATCAAGATATTTTCTCTATTACTTTTCTCTATCACTATTTCTTCTCTTTATCTAAGTTTTTTTAAATTTTCAGTGGGTTGATAAGAGCCACCAGTGTAACATTATGGAAGGAAATGATGGTGATAGTGCTACTTTAGCCAACAGAAAATGTTTGAAGGACAAAAACAGATTTTAATGCACCTGTAAAGAAGTAACAGTCCTGACAAATTCTCATTTGAAATTATAGTAAATTAGTAAATGTTTTATGGAATTCATTAGAGTATGTCTTTGCCTCTCATTGTTCTACTGTCTTACAGAACAGATACATGTCATAGCCTTGGCTTTGTCTCATTATATTCCTTTTTTTCCCTACACTTCTTTTGTAGTGCCCTGTCTGTTTATCACTGTAAAGCATTAGTCTCCTGTCAGGCTTCCCACAATATAAATCTGAGTCTGTCCGTGCCATTTGTTTGACTGACCATTAAAAACCTTGCTAACATCTAGACAGCTCAAACACCTTGACTTTGCTTTTTGGTTGCTTCAGGTTAATATTTGTTTTCGGTTCAAGAAGTTTTAAACTTTATCTTCTTGCCAATACAAGCAAAGAAAAGCAAGATTAGGTTGAAGACGCCCAGGTCCATTAGAATCTATCCTACTTCTAATGTCTCCAGGTTAAAAGTATTCTCAGTCAGCCCTTTATGTCTTCCTACTGTTCATCTCAACCATCCTGAATAAGTGACAACAACCCAGCCTCTATCGTCAGGCAGCCTGGGGGAAGACCTGAATCCCACTTCGACTCATTTAAAATTCTTCTTCTTCTTCTTCTTCTTCTTCTTCTTCTTCCTCTTGTCGTTCTTGTACTTGGTCTTGTTTTGTCTGCTTGACTGTAAACTTTGCCATGCCACTGGGATTGTGAAATGAGAGGCTTCAGTACCTTTCATTTAATCATAACATGGCAGACAAAGAAAGGTTGCACATCATTAATGAAAATGGATTTCACTTCACTGATCTTTATGTGTTTATTTTGTCCCCCACAGATCTGGTTCTATACCAATGACATCTTTGAGAATGCAGGAATCCCACCACCAGAGATCCAGTATACCACAGCAGGAACAGGAGTTATAGAGATCATCGCTGGACTCATCGGGGTAAACTTGAAAAATTAATGAAGTTTAAATGAATCTACGGTCTTCTGTAATTGATTTATTGTAAATAAGATAGGATTTTATGTCTATGTGACAAAGCAGATGGAAACAGCTCACCTGGATCTGAACAAATAAAAAAAAACACTTGCCTCTCTAAAGCTCTCAGTTACAGCTCTAAAGCTTACAAACAAACACAAGCTATCCATATTTTTACTGCATACACAGACAAAAATGTAAAAATGATCACTTGGTGTAGTGGGAAAATGATATGCACAAACTATTCCTTGACGCACTAACAGTCATGTAAGGGAACTGCACCAAGGTTTCAGAGGCAAGAGTCATAAAACACAGTGTTTTTCTTTTCTAATTTATAGTTTCTGAGCTCACAAAGTTCATCATAGACAGATTTAGAAACACCTTATATTACCTTTTGTATACAGATACTTGGATAGACTGCCGGCTCCATAAATTGTCAGGCCTTTAAAGAAAAAAGAAAACTGCCATGTTGTGGGCAATGTAGCACCAAAACACTAAACTTACCCAGCCCTAACCCCCCACATTTACCAGGTTCTCTAATGGAGAACAAGGGCAGCTGACAGTTCCACAAAGCTTTGAAAACCTGTAGCACCCATCCCATGAATTCATGACATGTACTCTGTCTATTAAAATCGTCTCGCATTATTATATGTTAGAGAGATACTTCAAAGTAAAAGAGAAAGAAAAGATAAAAGTGATCAGACAAAAAGTTAAAAAATTAAGTTAATAAATGTTTATATGTATGTGTGAACCACATTAAAAAAAATGCTATTGACTAACTGGAACAAGAGATGCTGGATTTTGTGGGTTATGTCTCTCACCTTACTCTTCAGTTTTACCTTGTCACATATGAAGTGGCTCTGAAAAACCATGTATGTGCTGGTCTAAAGTATACAGGATGTGCACACTATCATGCTACAGATTCTTTTTCTGTAAATAATGGTTAGTGTGTGGGAAGTGGCAGATTCTGCTCTCTGCTGGTCAAAGCAAGCAAGAGCTTGATATCCATCTTCTTATATGACTCACATAAAACAGCACATAGATGTGCTTCCCAAAGGTACAGTATTTCCTTTAGATACATTTCAGCTCAGTGAGGTTTGTGTTCTTGCATCTGACATGAGCTTTATATCTCCTCATACAGTGTTTCACCATAGAGAAGCTGGGCAGAAGGCCTCTGATGATCGGGGGTTTTGCCATTATGGGCATTTGCAGTGCCGGAATCACATTAGCCCTAATTTTACAGGTTTGTGTGTTTGTGTGGTTGTTGGGCTGTGCATGTGTGTCTTGTTGTGTGATTACATGTGGAAGGGGTCTGGACTGTTAAGTATTTTAACGAAAAACCTTTCTAGTTTAGGAAGACAAGGAAGGAATAAGGTAAAGGAGCAAGTTTTCATCTAAGTAACTACTACTGTGCTCTTGAACTCCTGTCAGCCACATCGGGAATGGAGTTATTCTTCCTGCATGTGTTTAAAGAGACACCAAGAGTATGAATTGGTGCAGATGTCATTTCTTATTGTAATTTCCAATAAAAACAATATCAGTCAACAAGTGCATTCTGTTGCCCTTTAGGGGTTAAAGCTGTGATCATTTAGACACACTCTGCAAGCATTTGTGTGGATGTAAAAACATCACAAGCACCACTTTTAAGGGTAATGTTTTGCCTTGGCAAGCCACGACAGCAATAAAAACACAAAAGAAAACAAAACATTCTTTTTACTAACTATAAATGATCTGCCCCGAAGAGAGAAAGATGAGGTTTTATTATTAATTATTATTATTTATTACCAGCTCTCTGTGTAGGAAAATGAAGAAGTATAGGTACATGCACCATAGTCCTTCTTGCCCTGTAGAACAATGAATTACATGCAGAGCCTTGTAGCAGCAGGCTAAGGTGTGAAGCAGCATTAGAAAGGTATAAAGTCAAGTTACCTAACAGAGAAAATAACTAAATATGATGAGACTGACTTCTTTGTGTTGTGTTGTCTCTTCTTCTTGCAGGCTCACATGTCTTTCATGCGTTATGTCAGTGTCTGCTGTGTGGTTGGCATCATCGCTGGCTTCTGTATTGGCCCAGGCAAGTTGATCTATACTGTATGTTATGGTTACTGCTCAATTTGACATTTTCATGTCTTTTGATCAAGTAAGTCCCAAATCTAAAGACATTCAGACAGAAAAGATTTTACTATACAGTCAGACACACTCAAGCATTGATGGATCATTCCTAACAAAAGGTTTCAGTTAATTTCTAGAATAGGCCCCACTCTGTTCAGAGTGATTTTAATTTGAACAATAATTCTGCCAAGAGTCCCACTCCTCTAAAACAAAAGTATTGGTTGCTGTTCATTAAGTTTTAACAGGTAATAAATTAGAGCCAAAAAACAGAGCCACCACAGTCTAGTCAGTAAATATTTTGCAGTTTCCTTTGAGCTCAGCAAAATCCTGACAAAATCCTGACCTCTCTCAGACACATGGCAGGATATTTATACCAACTCTATTCAAGAAGAATATTCTAAATTATAATCTAGGTTACTTATGTGAAGACATAATGAGTTATACTTCAGAAGAGCACAGTGCAAGATACCACAGAATTTATCAATAGATTCCATTATGACATAAACAACTATAAACTAAAGTATGTAATTTTCTACTGATCAGATAAATATGATTTTATAGAAACTGTGACACACAACTTTAAACCACCAGTGGAAACATGCATAACACCAATACAACCGGCCACTGGGGACATTTGCAACAAGACAAGCAGATGCAAGAAAACAGCACAGGATATTAGCATAACTGCTTCATATAAACTTAATTTTTGACATTGAAAGTTGTAACTTTTTATCTATACAATTCAAGTGAATACAGACAGCTTCAGCTGCATTGCAAACTGAACAGAGAGCATCACAGCATCACCTGATCAAATGCAGGATCCAATGCTGCATTATCACAGGGTGGTCAGAGCTTTCAGAGCTAACCTTGGTTTAGTGACATTTTATGATTAGTATGCAGACAGCATTGGAATCATCCTGCCCCTCCCCTAAAGCTTTCCTCTCCATGCCTAAACATTGATAGAAAGCTGGTAAAAAAAAAACTGAAAGAAAAAAAAACTGACAGAAAAAAATGGCAGAAAAACATTCATTCATAAATGAATCAAATATCATTTTAGTTCCAGTGTGTGATCAATCCAAAGTACCCAGGACACTGATTCAGTTTATCAGTTAATCAAGTTATCATCCACTGAATAGTGGTGGGGGCAGATATGTCAGAGAAGGCCATCTCCAAGTCTAGACAGCAAGCACTAATGCTATCTGCATGGAGAAATACCATGATCACTAAATGTGAAAATCTTTTTTTGTAATTTGTGACTCCTCTACCACTCTACTCAATCGGTCTGCACACGAAAAGCAGCATTACTGACCTGGTTAGTCTGTAGAGGTTTAGGTTGCTTTGTGTTATTAAATGGCTCCCTCTAGAGGTCATACCTTTACAATTCTTGAAATTTAAAGAAAGCTTCAAAGTGCATCTAATTCCTAGAAAATCTCAAGATATTAACCTTCATGTTTACAAATAACCTGCCATATATGTTTATTGCTTGATTAATACAGCCATATCATTAACAGCCATAAGAATTGCATACTGCAAATTAAATGATTTACATGTCATATTTTAGCTAACTGTTCTACATCATCTTACATTGATTGATAAATATGCCAATTTATTTCCCTCTATGAAATTATGCATGTTGTTACACACATGGTCTGTGGCCTCCTGTAAGAGAGATAAATAATACAAATTTAATGATGGACCATAAAATAAAACATTAGTAATATGCATTCTTTGATATATGGCTCTCTCATCTCCGTGCTTGCCTTGCTCATACCCAATTGGTTGATTCTTTTTATCTCTAATTAGCCTTTAATAAACAATATCAGTGTGAAAAATGATGGATGAACATAAATAATCAAAACAGGAACATGACAAGTATTTTCCATGAAAAGAAAATCTTGCATGTTTGCAAAGACAGATGATGTTAGAAGACAATTTGTTTTTAATGTCTTTTTCTCAGAAGCCAGTTTTGATAAGTCCTTGAGTGATTTATAAGGAATATTTAAGAAACACAGACATACAGTGCGTTGTACAAAAATGAAACATTTTATTTTTATAACTATATGTATTCTAAAGGACTTAAAAGGCACATGCAAATGATTTTACACATCTAGATCAGATTAATTGTCAGGGTGGAAATGTGTTTTTGGAGGAAATCATTTATGTAGTTGGAACTGTGATAAAAGACAAGTTGCATTGTGAAAAGAGTTGGTTAAAGAGTTTCTGGAACTTGACTCATTTAAGGACTAAAGTCAGTATATCTTAGCTTCTGCTAAAGAGATTATAGAAGTGAAATTTGAGTAATAAGCTCAATAAAAGTGTGCCCTTTAACATGAACAACACACAACACACACAACAAAATGTGTAAGATATGTACTGATATTTTTAAAATAGTTTTTGCTATTTTCCTGTTCCAGCGGGGGTTCCTTTCCTGATCACAGCAGAGCTTTTTAAACAGTCCCACCGTCCAGCGGCCTACATTGTTGGAGGATCACTTAACTGGCTATCCAACTTCACTGTTGGCTTCGTCTTCCCCTTCTTACAGGTGAGAGCTATAAGCCATGCTGCTCTTTACAAGTTTTTGTATGTTCCAGATAGTAAAACCGGCAGGGATGCTCAGGCTTTTAAATGATCAAAAGCTTAATATATGATCAGAACTGATTCATCTGCAGTCAGCCAGCCGGGAAAGAGTGACAAATGATGTTGCAGGACTATTTTTTTAGCTTCTGAAGCTCAGCATGCTCAACACAGTTACTTGTTTAGTTCTTGTTACTTAGATTTTAGCACCAAAAACTTGACTTGTCTTGATAAGGAACTTGAATCAGGACTTGCCTGTCTTGAATGGGGACTTGAGTTGAATTGTGACTTACTCTTGACTTGAAAAACAATGACTCTGCTCCAGCTCTGGCCTAGTTACTATGTCATAATGCCATGTTCATGTGATGTATGAGGGATCGTAGAGATGAAAATTATTTCTGTCTTCCATATTTACATCTTGAAATATTCACAAAACAGGTTAAGTGTTGTATGATTATGAATAGAACAGAAAGAATAATAAAATAATATAACACTATACTGTATCTATTAGATTTAAGTTTCTGGTACTTCAATAATAAAAATACTCCATGTTTAATTTGT
Organism: Ctenochaetus hawaiiensis; assembly: GCA_029783645.1. Taxonomy (NCBI): domain Eukaryota; kingdom Metazoa; phylum Chordata; class Actinopteri; order Acanthuriformes; family Acanthuridae; genus Ctenochaetus; species Ctenochaetus hawaiiensis. The sequence continues at coordinate 643,552 of JAPZDY010000003.1, read as the reverse complement.
TGAGCTTTTAGAAAGACCAAAGAAGAAAGAAAAGTTTTTGTTTCCGGGTCAAGAATGTAACTTAGATGTTTTTTTTAAAGTTCATGCTCCATCCAGTACCGCAGTTCACTTGAGTCAAAACTATTTGTAGTTTGATGTAAGTTCTAGAAAACAAACATGTTGTTAGTCAATTGTCTGACCCATATTCTCAATATAATTTTTCTCTCTACATTTCTCAATCCTTTCAATGATTCTTCATTCATCTTCCACATCCAACCATCAGAAGTCAGCAGGGTCTTACTGCTACCTGGTGTTTGCCACTATTTGTGTATCTGTGGCTGTCTATGTCTACATTGTGATCCCAGAGACCAAAAACAAGACCTTCATGGAGATCAGCCGCATGTTCTCTAAGAAGGAGGCAGATCTAGAGACCCAGGGTCTGGTCCACATGGACCAGTTGAAGCTGAAGAAGATGAATGGCTATGGTGGTGTTGAACATGCTTCACTGGAGTTTGACAGCTCTTCCTCTGTACCTTAACTAATCTTCAGGTTTTGCTGTGACAGCAAAACAATTCACTAGTTTGTCTCTTCCTTTCTACTGTTTCTATGTGTACACAGTAACTAAACATGACCACACCTAAGGACCGTACTTTAAGGGGTAACTATGTAGCATCAAGTGTAACTTCCTGAACCTGTACTACAAAAAGTGAATAAGTTCTATCAGAAGTATGCTGTCATGGCAATTGACACCGCATCTTCAAAATGCTCCGAGCAGTTCATCTTTGTTGTTAAGCACTGCCCTTTTGCCCGTGATCTTGCTGGGAATAGTGCTAGCATTTTTTAAATACCAGTTCAACAGTGGTGCATGGATTGTGAGAGGCTCCACAGTGAGGGTGTTTAGAGACACGCAATATCTGTATTCAGTGATGAGAGAACTATTAACATACATCAATTAATTGTATATTTCTGATTTTCATTCTGACTTGTTGCTAGGTGTGCTTTTTACTGAGGTTGCAGCTGAAATGACTGTTAGATTGTGTTAATCATTACACAACGGCATTACATATTACATTCATGTACCCCTACACAGCCTTGGAGCTTTAGGGAGTAGATCTGAACTGATTTACAGGAGGTGAACCCCTACATATAAATAAATTATTCTCATTGTCCTAACATGTTTTAATACTGTAGTCTCTGACTTTGACTGTGTATTACGGCTCATATAGGTTTAAAAAAACAAAAAAACAAAATATAGAGCTGGAGGAGGAGGATTATATTAAAAAAAAGTTGACAGGTATCTTTGTTGCTAAATCTGATTACAAGTATTATTAGTTAAGAAAATCCACTGCACTCACAAAAAACAACGCTGCACTTGTTGCATGTTGACTTGACTAACCTTTGTAAAGCGGAGTGATGTGGTTTACTTGACATAAAAGCTCATTTTAGAGTGTTTCTCATCCCTGTCCTGTCTCCTTTTTTAATCAGCAATGGGCCCAACATAAAATGAAATCTCAATCTCTATATTTTGTGAATTTACTTTGTCGCCAACTTGCCTTAAAACTTATTTGCTGTCAGAGTACCATTAACCACCAACTAAGGCAAGAATTAAGAATGGGGACTCCATCTGCCTACATAGGCAGATAAAAAGCTAAAGGTTTACCTGCTTCTGCAACTGCTTCTGCTGTTTCTGCTTATTGGTAAACTATAATGAATGTTTATGGCAGTTTGGACAGGGATACTTGGTAGCAATAATAATAATACCCAACCTCCATTGCCACATGATATCAACTACAAAAATATAATCTAAGCCATAATTAACTTAAGTTTTTCTATAAAGGAAACCATGACATTAATTGCATCATTAGACACTTAACAATGACTTAGCCTTACTGAGGGTGGGGTTTGGGGAGTCCCTTAAAGCAATTTTCTGTTTTGTTTTATTTCTCGGATTGTATTCAATAAAATGGGCATCACTAGCTGCAAGCGACAACATACCTTTATCTACTGCTAGAATGCTTGCAGTGCTTAAACTGTATGTATGTGTGTCTCAGGATAGTCACAGACAAACTAATAATAACCACATGTGAGGGTATGGTGCTTAAGGATAAAATTAACAAATTATCAAGCTTGTGGACATAGACACAGCACCTTGTGAGAAATAATTACGTGTGTGTGGAATGCATGTGTGACATAAAAATTAACCTTTTATTACTATAAAAATAATACTTGATTTTAAATATGTTTGCAGCTGAATGTTCTCTTTTTATTTTAAAGTTATTACTTGTTAATATTGTTTTATTTGTAAGTAGATGAAATCCCTCCACCAGCTCTTACAATACATTGCACTGCAGTTTTACAAACTTTATTAGAGCACTCTGTTCAATCTGAGTTGTGCAATAAAGTGTACTAAAATGTGTGTTGTACAATGCAAAAGTCCAGTTTGCTTGATTACAAGGAAGAGTGTTTAAGACATATTCAGATGTGTTAAACTTAATATAATGATAACAACAGTGAATAAATAATTCAGCACCATGTCATTGTATGTTTTAATGACTCTCATTCACAAACACAGTGTACAACCTCTCTAGTAACAATCTACATCAGTGTCATCTCCAGCTCTGGTAAACATTTTACAATAAATTATATTATATTATATTTAAGGTCTTATATAGTTTTTTCCTATATTATTATATAATATTAAGTAATATATTTAATATTATTACAGTTTGTTTGTTTTTTTCACTTTTGTTGGCTTAACAACAGTAGGACTTATCAGTAAGACAAGGCAAGGCAAGGCAATTTTATTTATATAGCACCATTCAGACACAAGGCAATTCACAGTGCTTCACAGGGCATAA
>JAPZDY010000003.1:618288-634183 GCA_029783645.1 Ctenochaetus hawaiiensis | reverse complement strand
ATTCTCATTGGAGCCCATGTTAAAATGGCCAACTTTAGAGCAGAAATAAACATATTTACAGCCTGGTTCAAAAAATGCTTTTTTGTTTACAGCTTCTCTATCATCTCATGAAAACTCTGAGATCGGTGATTTTTTTTCTAACTCATTTGTTAATTTTATATTTAAGCTTAAAATTCAGCTATTTTTGGGTGTGGCCTCATTGATTGACAGCCTATTGATGTATAGCCGGGGGCTGTTAGCTTAGTGGGTGTGGTGTCCGTCCTTCGACCCCCACCTCTTTTCCCATATTTGGTTTTTTGTCGTTTAGGCGGGCTCTTGGTGGAGTCAGGCACAGGTAAATGGCGGCGCCCAGGACGAGATTTCTGAGGCTTCACTTTTGCTCAGGCAGAAACCAATGGGTGACGTCACGCAGGGTTTGCCCGGTGTTTTATACAGTCAATGGCCAGAACCCACTACCCACATTATTAGCAATGGAAGATCTGCTGTTTTTTGCCTGATTTGGTATAAATAAAGCCTTAGTATGGTATATAGTATGGTATAGTATTGGTCCATTTTTTCTTTTGAAAGCAATAAAGAGAGGTTGTTATAGGAAAGAAAAACAATATCGGATGTCATTGATAAGGACAGAATGATCTTTCAAGAATAAATGTATCTTAGCATTTGTTGACCAAAGATGAAACTGGAACATAAAGGTTTAATGTCCATAGTTACACCAGTTAAAGTCCAGATAAATAAAATCATGACAGCTACTGCTTAAAAAACTTGAATTTTGAGTAAAGCCAAGCAAACCAAATCCTAAAATCTCACAAAAGAACCTGGACAGAACATCAAAAAGATGATTCTGTCACCCGACAAGTCCATGATGGAGGCCTGAGATGTAGCTGAAATAAACAACAGAGCATATTTTCTTACTCAAGTCTATAAATTGATTTGGACAGGTTTGGAGGTGTCTGTCTTTGAGGATCTTGTCTACAGCCCAATACAAAGGAGGTTTTTTGGTTTTGTTTCCTGCGCAATGCAGCACTGAGACAAAAATTAAGCTTAAACAATCTGCCCAAGCCCTGGCCAAGCTGCACTGACCTCTATAGCTTAAAAGGCAAAAGGCAATTGATCTTCTTAACATACCCAACATCACAGCTAGTTGTATTCAGGTGTGGTGAGTTGTGCATGTGTCCACACCCAGCTGTCATGCATCTCAGTACCATTGTGTTTCAGTACATCACTGCTGCACAGGAAGTGAAAAAGCACACCCAGTCCTCCAGTCACAACAGGTTGGTCATTTAGGCCAAAATATCAGACTGTGTAAATTTCACTGCAAAAGTTCGATGTGTCCCCACACTGGATAATCAACAGAACACCATATCAACACTGCCCAGTGGAACTCTCTTGCCTCTCTCTCTGTCCTCTCTTGCCAGCTGACACTGGGTTCACAGCACCAAGGGGATTTGCTCAAGAACATTTTCATATTCTAGCCCCAAACCCTGTTTCAGGTTAGTATAATTTCTCTTCTTCACTTCTTTTAGCCTGATTGGTGATACTTATGAGGGGATGTGTTTTCATAAGATTCCATTAGCACAGCTGACACCCATGAATTGTGCTTTTCTCATGTGTTGACAGGTTTTCTCAAGTATTCAAAGAATATTGTACAGAGTTGAGTTTCGAGTCATGCTGTCAGAACCCCCACCCCCAAGATGCACACACACAAACACAACAAAGTTAGCAGTATCAACACAGTGGTATTGTGGGACCAATCAACAATTATAGTGTGACTGTCATTAAAGCAATGTTAGAGCTACACCATGACTGAAATAAAGAGGGGTTTGTTTAGCATGAAGTTAAATTTAAAGTTAAAGGAAAGACCATACAGACCTGTCATTAATGACTTGTGCGACATATCTGGACTGCTTGTGAATTTTGTTTAAATGTAATAAAAACAAATAATTTTGAGAAAGTAATGAATGCCACAAATTATCTAAGATTACATATGAATACCACGTAAAAACAAATGATTGTACAAATGATTCATGCACAAGGACAATTTTGCTTCCTCAATGTTTAAGTGTGACTTTAAACTACTGCATTTCTTTAAATCTGATCTGATGAAAAAAAATCTGATTTTAGTCACTCTTGTGAATTTTTTTTATAATAATAACGTTCATTGGCTTTAGGACCATTTTTTAGTTGTGATCTCTCCTCAACAGTTTCCTCACACAAAAGCATCCTGGCAGCAGCAGCTGAGGTGTGTGTCAGCAGTGATGCAATGACTCCTCTCATTAGCATACAGCTTTAGTGATAGATGGATTGTTCTTCTGTTGGTCTCATCCTACAGGTGATTGATCTGTTAACAACTATTTCCCTTACAGACCTTTGATTGAGTGCTGCTTGTCTTTGCCTGAAAGAACCAGTGTGTGTGTGCATGCTTGTGTAGTGTGTGTGCATGTGTGTGTGCATGTGTGTGTGTGTGTGTTGTTAAAGGCCAGCCCAGAGCAGCCTCAGCTGGGGGTCTTTCAGCTCTATATGAGCTCTTCTTTACATATTCATTCTGCTACTGTTAAACAAAGCCTGCAGGTTGCCTTTCTCCCTCTGTGACTGTAGTGCAGTTTGTTGTGTGACTGTGTGTGAGTGTGTGTTGATGACCCAGAAGAATAAGAGAAAAGGGGAAAGAGATATGGGAAACCATATGGCTTTTCTTCAAAGTTTTGCTTTCACAGTTCAATTGTTGGTTAATCAGACAGAGTTTGATCCTGATGTTTGTAAATTTCTGTAACTTCCTCCATATTTATTATTAGTCAAACATCTGAACAGACATGCAGTGAATAAGACTTTAAGTTGTGTTATCAGCCTGTTCAGTAAGCTTTATTGTAGGCTTTGTCAGATGAAACTGTTGAAAGTTGAACATTTTAGGCATGCTGTTTGTTTTTTTAATTGGATAAAGATTACAACTCCGCATTGCTCCACACAGATCTTATGTAGTTTTCTTCCACAATATTAAGTCTTTTCAGTTGAGCAGAAGCCTGAAGTCACATTCTTCGTGTTCATCAGCATTTGCAGTCTTTCTCTATCTAATTTTGTCGCTTCTCTCTTTTACTGGTAGATTTATGTTTTTACCTCAGTCAAGTATAAAAACCTTTTTGGGACATTTCTCCCTTTTTTCACTGAAAAATGAAATAGTTAGATAAAAGTCAAACATGTCATCAAGTATTACTGACAAACAGCAGGTGGTGATAAATGCACTGACTTGAAAATGTATTGAACCACCACATTTTGATCACTTTGATTTTAAATCTGCTGTACGTCTGCCTTTATTTGCATTGTTAAATCATTCTTCAGCACATTAACGGAAAAAAATCCACTTACTAGGTTTTCTGAAGCATTCAGCTGCATCCCATGGTCCCTACCAGCGAACAGAGTCTGCTTGGTTGGTAAGCAACTGTCATTTGTTAATGCACAAAATCTGCAAATACTAATGTTGACACTGGCCCCCATACAGTTAGTGCATTTCACCTCTTACATTGTTAAGTTTAAACAAATACCTATTAAGGTACAAAACTGGGGAATGTTAGTTGGGATTTTCCTGATTAATATACTCATAGGGACTTCTGACTTTTTAGGTCCATGGATTAACTCCCTTATTAGTTATTCATCACACTTGGTACCTTAGGAGTCTCCAAACAGATTTAAAAAGCGATGAAATGAAACATTGTTTCTCATCAATTGCAGATTTTTTTATCGCATGCCTAAACAAAGGCTGTATCATTATGTTTTTCATCTTGAGTCTAGGGCTTCTCTTCCCATATTAATGTGATCCAACCATTCACCATGTCATTTGATTTATCCCTTTCAGGTATAAACTCAGAAAGAGAGGGAAATAGAAAGAGAGAGTGAGAAAGAGAGAGATGACAGCTGTGCAGATAACAGGGTCCTGGTTGTCATGGTGAGGGGATTTGATTGGCAGCTGGGGGGTTGATTGATAAGGACCCCCCTGCTATTCCAGTGACAGCTCCTGTCAGAGAGTCAGCTCATCTCACATTAGATGTATCAACTGGTACAGCCCGCTCCCACCCCCAAGATGACACACACAAACACAAACACACACACACACGCACACATGCGCACACCCACACACACCCACACACAAACAAACACACACACACACGCACACACATACACACACTGAGGAGCCAAAAACATTTCGGTTACCAACCCCTGACCAACTAATACATACAAGTCACATGTTAAACGCTGTGAAAGAGAAGCAGCTTGATTAGGATCAGGCAACCAAACTTCTTGGATGGATTTAGGAAAAGATCATTGACTTTTGCCTTTGATGGGACTCAAACCCTATTTTTCTGGCTGAGAGGCCTGCTTGTGACCCACCCACCCTACCCCAACCTCTTCTGATATTTTGCTCTCTTTTATTTTCTTCTGTGGAGCCGTTGTTGTGAGCGATGTTGTGATAAGTTTACATTGGAGTTAGCCAAAAGAACAGTGTCACACACAGCAGCTCAAGGGGTATTCTTTGTCTAAACCTGTGATGCAAGGTGGTCCTGACCAGTATGTAATGAGTTGAAAGTGAGAATTTAGTTAGGTGTTGATAGGCTAAAACTGCTTCAGGCTGTACTACACTTCTCTTAAAGAGGAATGACTCATATTTCAGAAATCACATTTGTGGATACAGAGTGTATCTGATTGAGGTACAAGGTCACTTTTGTGCTTCAACAAGCAAATGGACATTTTACATACAATGAATGTGTGTACACTGGATATTTAATATATGTATTATGTTTTTGAACTGTAAAAATTAGGTTAAAGTTTAAATGTGCCATTTTTTATTAAAGCAGCGACTAGTCATGACAATAATGTTTTGATAATGTTTTAAATATTAAGTGTTAAGTGTTTTTTCATCAGTTTACAAAGACCACAACTGAAGAGCCATAGGGCACTTAAGCTGTCCATTTAGACAAAGATTATTTGCAGATGACTCAGCTTAATGAGGAGGAATTCTGCTGCCATTGCGACAATCAAATCACAAATAGATAGGGTGATTTACCAGTGTTTGCCATGCTTCTCAGATTTTAGATCAAGAGGTTAGATTAGTCATGTTCAATACTGATGATATTTGCTTCCCAATATCTAATATTCAGTGAAAGAAGAAATTTCCCCAAAATATCCTTCACAGCGGTCAATACACTTACTTTGAGGTCAGACAGGCCAGGTGTCACACTGAGCTACTTGTTAACCCTGGTAGCTATTTCAGTCCACTGATAAGCACAACACATGCAGAGGGACCCACAGCATGTTCTGGGAAGGTGAAGAAAGTTCACTACCAAATTAGTACAAATAGGCCATATGGAGGCAGACTCAGTCTGAGCTAGCACACTTAAATGGCACTCACATTTAATTCAGATGAACATTATCAGTTCCACAGATAGGAGCAGGGTGAATTTACTTTAGAAAATTAAGAAAACTAATAAACTAAACATTTTTTATGCTAAAATTAGTAAACAAGGGTAAACCAGGAAAAAAAAGGTGGGGGGTACTTTTTTCTCAATTGCCATGAGATAAACAAGTTGCCATGTTGTTTTTGTTTGTTTGTTTTTTGGTTTGTCTTGTTTGAATCAACAAGTGAGCCGCAACAGGAAGTAGTGACTGAGCATTAGGCCGTAACAGAACAGAGACAGATATTTGTGAGTGTGATGAGCAACATGCCTGTATTGCCTGCACAAGAGCTATGGTTGACCTGAGCTGATCATGTTGGAAGGTTTTTTGTCCAGTAAAAGAGAGTTATCCACAAAAGGATATAAGAGCCAGCAGTCATACTAGCAACTCTGTAAGTCTCAGCTTTAGCGTAGTGGTTCTCTCAGCTTAAAGCTAACTTTGGTAAGCCAACATGCTCACAATGTCATGCCATTTCTTAAAATAAACAAAAAAAAAAGAAAATAAACACCTGAAAATGAGCCACATGAGTAAATCATTTATACACTGTCATTATCAGCCTCATGTTAGATGGACAGCATGTATGTAGTACTTTGCAATGTAACATAAATGGATGGAAGAGCTAATATGTGGTCAGTATTTCCCCAGAGACACATTCAGATACAGACTGGAGGAGTTGAGGATTGAACCTTCTGACGATAAACTGTTTCACTTCCTGTGCCTGTGTCTGATACAAGAATGACCATTTTAGCACAAAGGAAAATATAAATTGAAATGACAGGCATTTTAATTTACCCGTATATCACACACTGGACAAATTGTGACACCTTTTTTAAAGATCGTAAATGTCCTCTTAAAGAAGAGTATGTCATATTTGTAAATTAAGGTGGCGGATTACTGTGTAGCTTGATTTTTGATTTCTAAACCAGGCACTTCAGCTGTCTAACTCCAACACACCTTACCAACCCTTTCTTAACCATAGATTTGATTATTCCCCAACTGTGTAATTACCATGCATAGACCATATAGAAATATTTGAAAAAATTATCAATGGCCATAAAAAATATTGTTACCATATTCATAAGTTTTGTTAGTGTTAACCTTGGCATTGAATACATCTCCTCAACAAAAAGCAGAGAGTGATTTTCAGCATCAAAGTAGTGACACCTTCAAAATATGAAATATATCTGTATGAGCTTAAACGTCTCCACATTTAAAAGAAAAGAAAAATGAGAAGGTGTGTGAGGAGGAGTGACTGTGCTGTCAGTTCGTGTTGCTGAACAGTGAGGGTCTCTGCTCTGTGGGTCTTGGGGGTTATCAGACTTTCTCAGATATGAGCAACCTTCTCTGTCGCCACCCAGGGGTGATTGGCTCACCAACAGGGTGGAGAGGAGATAATGCATCTGATTGACAGCCTTGTCTCCCCCCACTAAAATGTAGCTCTTCGCAAACAGCCACCACAGATCTCACTGTGGCTCTACTGCTGCCTAAGTACATTCTGGTGACCAAACAGGACATCAAAAACAAGAGAAAAATCACAATAGACGTTCAGTATAAAGAAAACACAGGAGGTCCTCTGATAGGGTTAGAACCTTGATTTAACCTCAGCTTCCTGTATGTTATCTCATCATGCAGAGGTCAAAGGTCAAGGTTGTGCAAAACAACGGATATAGAGCATATCATTATCATCACCATTCTTATCTTTAAATACAATAACATAATTTTTTAATGTAGTTACTGTAAAATAGTCATTAAGCATTTATTAAATAGCAAATTCACAAGAACAACAATGTTATGTGCAACAATAAGCAAAGGATTACACCACAGACTTCCAGTCAAAATCTGTTTATGCAGCACTTTTAAAAACAGCATGGTTGACTTAAGTTCTGTACTGTTAAAATATTAACACATCTTGACATTTGGACCGTGTAAAATCAAACCCAAATAAAACCCAAATAAACACAAATAAAACATAGCATCATAAAAGCATCCCCCACAGTAAAAACATTTGGACTAGATAAAAGGCAAAGGGACATTCTTTAGTGAGGTAAAGGCTAGAGGAAAAAATATGTGTTATATGAAGGGATTTAAAATAGGCAGGGAAGGGGCAGGTCTAGCATGCAGAGGCAGCGAGCTATAGCATTTCATGTCAACTATAAATGTGACATGTAGGCCCTAACACCAACATAAAGGACACTGCAGTAAATAAGTAAGTAAGAATGGCTAAGCTAAAAGCATGTAAAGTGGGACGTTGAATATATCCCGCTTGGAGCCTCTAAACATTCCAGGTGAAGTGGGAAGACCGAAATTCACAGTTCTGACTGTGAAAAGTGCAACGGAACGTCACATGAGGTCAGGGTTCCCGACTTCACAAAAGCAAAAATCCACAAAAGGCATCACAGGTACCAATGGGTCTAAATATTAGGACTTCAGTTTTGCTTTAATTAAATGTCCTTGAGATAGTTCTGTGAAATTCAAGAGCAAAGTTTCATAGTGATCAGGAAATCACTATTAAAGTCCCTACTAACCCTGCAGTGCACCTGAGGGCACATAGTGTATTCCTTGCAATGTGATTCAGTCACCAGATAACTGTTGCTGCAGGACACCCAGTTGGAGGCTTAATACTTAGCAAGCCTTCTTAAAAATATGTAATAATTGTATTGTAAGAAATTTAAAAAATGCTCATAGGATCTTGTGTCAGTATAGCTTATAATTACACAAAGTCAGGAGGGTTTGAATTTTATTTGAATTTTAAAGTAAGTCAACGTTTTTTTAAATTATTTTAAAGACAGCACAGTTTCACTGCATCTTCTTATGTGTTAAAACTCAATATTAAAAACAACAATTTCAAAGAAATGTTATTATATATCTCAAAACAGTGTGCAAACTGTGCTGAGAGTGGATTAAGTTCCATTGTATGAAATCCTCCAAGGACCATCCACCAGTCTAAGCTGAAAGTTCCAAGTCTTCTCAAGGCCTAGGGCTGCAACTTCTCAAAAGCATTGAGTCATATCTTGTGACCTCTTTACTCATCTAATTACAAATGCACACAACATCTAGTCTTTCACTTTCTGTCCTCCGCAGGCAGCCCATCAGTGTGCTGTAGTCTACAGGTTCACCTGGAGTGGCATGCTAAAGTTTCCAGCTAATTCCTGTCCAGGTCGTCACGAGCCCTGCTCCCTCCAGCTCTGGCTCTGCAGGTACTGTGCAGCGTTGTGCTCCAGCTCTAACCCTCAGAGCAGCGTGTGTTAAAGCAATCAGGGCTAGCGTCCCTTTGAAGAGGGGAACTGAAAGAAACACAACAGCTCTGAACACGATGCTGTGTCTCCCTTTTCCACCAGCTCACTTTTTTTCTTTTTCTCTTCGAAAAGATTCCTACAAGATCCCGTATTACTCTCTGTTTTTTCAATTTACTTCCCCTCTCACTCACTGCCTTATATTTCCCACCCTCTCAGACTCTTGCTCATTCCACCTAACCCTAACCTGCCTCTTGCTTGCTCTTATTTTGTTTCACCTCCTCTCTAACTCAACTATAGCAATGAAAGTCACACAGATGAGTCTTTAATCACCAGTGTAAACAGCAAAGACTGCAGAGACATATTTTTTTTCACTCTCTCTTTATATTCTCTTTTATGTAAAATCTCCTTGCAGCAGCATTTTGGAACACAAAAGATCCGACCACTTTTTTTTGCTGTCACTGATGTACTGGAATGTAGATCACAGTCACTGCATTCTGCCAAGTATTAAAAGTATGCACTACTTTACAAAAACATTTTCCCTTAAGGTAAATCAAGACAGATGAATATGGTTAAAATTTTAACTAGTAGATAGCACCCTGAAACTAATCCAATTGTTTGCTATTTTAAGACTGTTTTTGTGTGTGTGTGTGTGTGTGTTTTATTTTGCAAATTAGCCCTTATCTAGTTAAATATGGAATAGTTTTCATTAATTTCCAGAACAGAAATCCAAACTAAAATATTCCTTACAGTCCATGAAAAGAACACGTTTCTGTCTGCCCTGTATAAGCCCGCCAATTTCTGTGAGTACGTGAGTGTTTGTGTGTGTCTGTGTGGTGTGTGTGGTGTGTCTGTCAGAGTTGTCACACATGCTGCTCCACTCAGCATAAGGCCCATTTGGTGGTTGTCCTCTCAGGAATGTGAAGACTGCAGTTACCTGATGATCTGTGTGCTAAATAATGTCATTGTCATGACACGCTTCCATTTTAGGTTGTACTTAGACAGAGTTCACTCCACTGGATTATAGCCTTATAGTCTCTACTTGTCGACAGTCTTTGGAAATTGGCCACGAAAATCCCAGATCAGAGGCAAATCAGTGCTCCAGGGAGTGACAATAGTGTATGAACTGCTTACAGATGCAAACAAGAGCTTGCTGATGCCCACAGACCTCCATAAGATATGCAGCAGAAAAAAATCCCTGATCAAATCAGGATCCAGTAGGGGAACCATGCAGTGAGGTACAGCCGATATGTGCATGCTGTTCATAGTTTCAGATTAGCTCACATTATTTCACATTAGTTCAATTCGTAATCTTGTAGTCTTTTCAGAACCCCAATATGAACAGGAAGTTATATTTCTTCATTATAAAAATATTCATTTACTTTCATATTTCTTTGCAGAACAGTCTTCTGCTTTTTCTTTTCCTTTCTTTTCCCTGCATCCCAAATCCATTTTCTCACCTATACTCTTGTCTTTTCTTCTTTGTTGCTATCAATCAGTAGACAAACAGCCTCTCTTGTGTAGCAAGAGTAGTTTGGAGACCAGAGAGAGAGACCAGAGGCTGCTTACAGCTGTGTTGGCAGGGCTGGCTCCAGCCATTTTAGTGCCCTTCACAAGAGAAGGATTTGGTGCTCCAAAGTGTAAAAATTAGAAACTGGAATACTGTCGTTCCTATGTTGCTTTACAGTGACCCTGATAAAAAAGAAGTCATGAAAACTATTCACCAACCACTCCACCTTAGCTTCTCTCATCAGTTAACCAGCGCAGCACGTTTTCACATGTGCCTGTTAGCATATAAAACTATAGTAATTGTTTCCCTTATTTATAATTCCTCATTGAGATGTTATCCTTGTGCGTTTCTGCAAGCTTCTATCTTTTTGCCTGTGGTTGTAATGTGCACCCACTGCTCACTTAAGAATCATAGCTGGCTGAGGGGTCTCTGACTGATGAGTTGACTCATTGACTTTTGGATCATTTAAAAATGAAGTTTTCAGATCAGGGTTGTTTTTTGTTTGTTTGTTTGTTTGATTTAAAGCAGATTACTGTAACTATGATTATAACCATAAATATATACTGTATAATTACCACTGTACACACATAATGTATTAGGCACCCACTCAGTTTCCCAGGAGTTCTCTTAAATGAGCACCTGTTGGTGCCCAGGAACTCACTTTATTGAAAACCCATTGATATCATTGTAGTATATGTCAAAAGGAAGAGCTAAAAAATAATGACATGTCAGTATCACTGCTAAAGATGGCTGACTTTCTGTGCTGATACCCATGGTGTTTAACTTTATACATTTTTCATGCTAAGAAAATTATTTAATGATTACTTCTTATAAGTTAAGACTTATGGTTTTCTCCTAATTTTCACTTGCCATACAAACAGATACTTCCTGCTATGTCTGCTAATTGTGAGATCCAGGGTAACATTTTGCTTTTGAATAGTTAAATACTGTGAAAGAACTGTTTAAATTCCATTATCTCCATTGTATCAGCCTGGAACCAGAAATCTCCAGTTCAGAACAAGTCCAGAACTGTGTGCATGGATGAAACTCAGACCAAAACAAATGTTGTTGTTTACATGCAAAGTATGTCGTCACATTATAAATTCACAGCCAGATAAAAGCTGAACCCAGGTAATGCATTTAAGTAGGTACATTTTATCAGAGCAAGAGTGGTAAATGTTTAAAGATATGCAATCAGTATGTTCCTAAAGGTATATAAAAGTCTGAGCAACATTTAGCCAGTTTTTAGTGACATGAAGTAAATTTGCCTACTAAATGAAAAATCTACCTGAAACATGCTAAAAGCTGCAACTTAACACCTGAGACAGGCAACATTGCCTGTTGCAAAATTGCAGCTGACAAAATTGATCTGTAATCCAGTTATCAGTGGCCTGCAATTACAACCTGCAATTACTGAACTGACTGGACTCAGAAGTCAGAAATAACACATCTCCACCCCCTGCACTCTACACACACACTACACACAAGCAGGTAAGGCAGGAAATTTAGGGCCAGTTTGGATACAAATCAATTGGATAGACTCCACCCCTCTCTTTCTCAGACACACACACACTCACTGCTCACACCATGAGTCCATCAGGGTGAACCAAGCACCTTCCGCTTTAAACCCACGCTGTTTTACTTGCCAACTGTGAGAGTAGTTTCCCACGCTGGTTTAGAGTCATCTAGCTCACTGCTTTGCCCACGCCTGGACAAACCAGTGTTTGAGTAGTGGGTGTGCTTACTACTATGTGTATGAGTTTATGATTCCATATTTGACTGTGTGCTTATTTTAATTAAATATTTAATATCTGTTTCATGTGTAATTGTGTGCATATTGTGTATGTGTGTTTCTTTGTATATTTAGAAGTATAGTATAGTGGGTTTTTGTGTGTGATTGTGATTTATGTGTGTGACTCTGTGTGTGATTGTGCACGTTTCTGTTTTTATTTGAGTGTTCTTAACATGCATGTTCATTTGTTCCCATGTATGTGTATCTGTGACATTCTTGTATGTAAGTATGTGGTCACGTATGCATGTTTGAGTGTTCATGTGCCCACAGTCTGGTCGCCACAGTGCTGTCAGACACTCATTCAGCTAAGCTTATCCTCAGTAGCGGCAGGTTGCCAAGTATTTTACTACTTTACCTCTGTGCCTGTGTGTGAGTATAAGTGTGTGTGTGTGTGGGTGGGTGGGTGTGTGTGTGTGGAGGATGTGAAAAGCAGTCAAATGACATCTAGAGGACTGAGGTGAAGGCAGAGAGCACGGTAAAGCCTGATGCATATAAAGTGGTAGCAATAGTGGAAGAGATGCAAGACCCCTGACTTGCATTCCAACAAACCACAGTGCAACACATATACTTTCTCTAGTTCATATTCAGCTGAGCAGTGTGATTTTGTAGAAATACATCTGAATTGTGTTACATAATGAAGAGGAAACTCAAATCATGTACCACCATGTACAAAACTGTAATGTGTGGTATTTTTCTAATATCAAGATTAAATAAACAGCTTGATTCTGCAGCTTTTATATTCTACACATCTAAAATGTTTTTTCTGTCAATATTTGTGTCGGTGTTCTTGTATTGTTATATATTGTATTGTATTGTTAATGCCATGTTAATGTCATGTTTCACAGATTTTGTATTCAAATAAACAAAGCAAAGTTACAAACAAAGAACCCTGGGTGTCCTACTCCAAAAAACTGGGATTTGCACAACCACACCACACTAATTTGCAGAGTATAAACAAAGCTTTAGGATACAGTGAAATATGGATAGTTGTCAATAACATCCCTGATGGCATACTGACCACTGACCATACTCCTTCCACCTTGTCTTCTTACTTCTGTATAAGGCACATGCTGTTCATCACTACAACACTACAGCTGCAACCTTTTGCACAGCTACAATGACATGTTCACTTTAAACAGCTTTATGAGCACTTTGCATAACTAAAAGAACCATTCAAGAAGTTTTGAGCAGTGTCACAAACACTCCAGAACAATACTAGTAAACTCATTTAATACTTCCACTTAATGCCAAAAAAATAACAATTTGAACGTGTTCATGTTGGCATTTTAAGTATGACTGCTTAGTGAGACATCCTGTCATGCAGTGCACATAAATGAGAAGGGCTAGAGGCTAAATGGAGTCAATTACAATTAATTCTTTGCCACCACAAATAAATAAACATAGAGGAAACCCTCATGGCAAAGTCTGTGTGTGCTGTGCAGTCAACAGATAAACAGTGTATGTGTTTATGTTTTTGTTCATATCTGTGAAGCAGAAATATGGAGTCCTGACACTAAGGGCCATCTGCCTCACTGTGAGTTATCTCAGTAACAGCTCCAGTCATAATGCACATTGGAAGCTCTCTGTAGCTCTCTTCAGACCTCTTATGTGACCTCTGCATCATGACCACATGCTGCCAGGTCAGAGTCACAGTCCAGCTATGGCTCTGTTAAAACCATGTGTGTGTGTGTGTGTGTGTGTGTGTGTGTGTGTGTGTGTGTGTGTGTGTGTGTGTGTGTGTGTGTGTGTGTGTGTCTGTGCCAGCATGCAGGTCTGGCTGTGTCATTATAGTACTATGTGTGTGTCACAGGGTTACTGTGTTTGTCCTCACACCTCCTTTAAGGAACTGGATGACACCCACAGACTTACAAAGCATCAGGAATACTTTATCATGCACTTTGGAACTTTGGAACACAAGTAAAAGATAAATGAAAATAGTTATCAATGAATTTGAATGTTTCTTTGGTTATCTTCGCTCTGTATTTTTTATCAATTTGATTAAAAACTCATATTACTGTGACTGTTCTACTGGTTTTGGAGATATATCCAGACATATAGTTGTGAATACAGATCTACATGTCATTTAAGTGTGCACTATTTGAATAGCATAGGTCTATGTTCTTCAAGTTTCCCTCAACTTTGTTGTGCATGTCTTCTGGTGGTCTTATCTACATATATATATATATATATATATATATATAAACACACACAAATATATATAAAAATATATATAAAAATATATATATATATATATATATATATATATATATATGGCCACATAAAAATCACATAAAATCACCCTCAATGCAATTCAACCATCTACAGTTCATTTAGAAATTCAAGGAGCAGTGGCTAAAGTAACCTTCATTTTCTAGCTTCAAGCCCTGGCTGACACCGACTTAAGTTATATCACTGGAAGACAACGAAGAGACTCTACACAGCTAATACAGCTTATTCTTTACATGACTGCTTTCACAGCATTACCAATGCGTTAGAAAGGCTTTCTGGCAGGCATCTGATAAAAACACCAAGGAGTGTTACAAAACATCATTATTTGACAACCAGAGAATTTCAGCACTTTAGGAATCAGCTCAGAAAACAGTAATGCATTGTTTTTAAAAACAATGTTAACAACTTTTTTATTTGTTTGAATGACTTTTTGGCCAGTAAGATTCAGGAAGAAGACAAAGTACAGTGAAGAACTTAGCTGTATTCATCATGAGGGATGGGTATGTAGATTTGCAACATTTGCATGTCTTGTGTCGAGGTGTTTTTTGAGAAAAGTAACATTGACTTAACACGAACTCTTATAAATAAAAAAAATAATAATATTGTTAGTCTAGAGAGCCACCTTTAAATTTAATTCAGTTATTTGTTCTCTATTTGGATGTCTAGTTGCATATAGACAAATCACATTTGAGTAAATAAATTACATCCTGCGTTCTTAATATCACTACAACTGGCTCATCTCATCACCCAGGTGGCTAAACACACAGGATGATGTGGCTGTTCAGCAATCCTCTAAAAATGTGGCTTCCCTGTCTGTTTTAGGGTTGAACAGATCCAGGCGTCAGAGCAGAGGCAAACAGGGGTTGCTGCTCAAGCCACTGTAGTGAGTTTAAGTGGTCATATGGAATGGGTATTACCAGCATGTGTTCACTGAAGCAGGGCATATTTGGTTGAACCAAGCAGGGTAATCAAAGACGCCCTGGATTTGAGCTTGGAAATGTCTGTTAGTTCATATATGCCAGGCTCCCTCTCTCTCTCTCTCTTTCTCTCTCTCTCTCCTTCTCTCCATCCAGATGGATAAGCAGTTGAGGGTACACACACCCGATGACTGGGCCCTGAGAAAGTGACTGAAGAACCACAGAGGTACTTGAAACTTCTAGCTCAGCTCTGCCTACAATTCAGAACGTTGTAACTGTTTTTGAGCCAAATAAGGACAACAAAACATAAATTACCATGTCAGGCAGACTGTTAACATAAGTGTGCTATTGTCAGACATGTAGTCTATGCACACCTGGTATTACCATGCATCCGTAGCTCAGGTGGTAGAGCAGATCATCTGCTCATCAGAAGGTTTGTGGTTTGATCCCTGTCTCCTTCAGTCTGCAATTAAAGTTTCCTTGGCCAAGATAATGAACTCTACTTTGCTCCCATTGGGTTTTCATCAGTCTGTGAATGTGTGTGTATGAATTCCTGATGCATTGTATAGAGATGCCACCTGCCATTAGTGTGTGAGTGTGTGTATTTGGGCAAATGCTGACTTTTGTTGTAAGCGCTCTGAGAACTAAAAGATCAGTGTTGGGAGTAATGCATTACAAAAGTAATGTGATTATTGTAATGCATTGCTTTTTGCTGTAACGCGGTAATGTAAGGCATTACAAATAAAAAATCAGTAATATTTTACTCGGTACAAAT
>JAPZDY010000003.1:600553-618188 GCA_029783645.1 Ctenochaetus hawaiiensis | reverse complement strand
ACATTTCAAATACAGTAATATTATAATGTAACGAATTACTTTGAAATGACAGTAATAAGTAATAAATAATGCATTACATTTTTGAGGTAACTTGCCCAACACTGTAAAAGATTAGGAAAGTTCTGTATAAATGCAGTCTATCCACCATATTTGCTATCTTGTCACAAGTAGACGGATGTAAATACAGGTGTGAATGTGTTCTCAGTGTGTCTTGAGATCAGAACTGTTCAGTTGGCTTCCCTTCAGTGCTGCCTGGGACACCATTGTGTGTACATTGCTTAAAGAATGTGGCCATGTGTGATCCAGATCGCATCCAAATGTGGTCTGAGTTATCAGTTCTCAAGATGATTGAGGATGCATTAATACCTGCGCTTAGACCTTTCCATTTGTGATATCAGCTAGAACACATGTCGATACCAGCTGTGCAAAAGCTTCATTAAGTCTAATGGAAGACTAGCTGTGAGCAACAACACATTAAGATCAGAATTAATTAAAATATTGTTTTTAAAAAATAGTAGAACAGCATATTGGTGTAGTCATACATCCATATAAATCACTCCCAGTAAAGTTAATTCTTTAATGATTGTCCTTCCAGCCAGTCCAAGCATATTCAAGTTCTTATTTTAGATTTATGTTCATCATAAATAATGCAGACCTACTAACTCATCACCTTTCAAATCAAGTTTTATTTATGCATCCAAACATCAGAAAACATAAATTTGTTAAAGAAGCTTTACAATCTTTACAGCATATCCACTATCCTTACACCCTCAACTCAGATAAGAAAAAAACTCAACAAAAGGAAAAACATATTTTAGAGGAAATAAAAAAATAGAGGGAAAGCAGGACACAAACAATATGCACGTGAAGGAGATAGAGACAACAACACAAGACGAGACAATGAAAATCCAAATCCAAAGTATGTGGAATGAGGCGCTTACAACCATGGCAGAGAGAGAGGGGTCCCAGGATGGATGATAGCACCGCACTCAGAAGCCTGGGTCAAAAGAGAGGACAAGGAAAATTATATGAAGAAAAGGAGGGAGAAAGAGATTGAAAGAGGCATATATTGTGGTGACATATGTGTTTGTGGGACAATGAATAAACATGGATAGAGATGCAGTGGTTTGCAGAAGCAAACAGCAGTCTTATCAACAGGAAAAAAGGACTATAAGTACCAGGCTTAATAGATTAATTCAACCTAAGATCTGCCCATAGGGTTATGGTAACAGGCCTGAGGTCATCAAAGAAAAGCAACTTACTGAAATTTAAGGTAAAAAAATGTTTTATACTTGAATTTAAAAGTCTCAGCAGAGCCAGACTGTCGGATCCTGTGGGAGGTTATTTCTGAGGAAAAAAACCTGTCAGTGAAATTTGAGGTTTTGAATAAATATATGGCCCCCTTATGAATCATATAGATCAAAAAAGAGGGTGTGAGTCTGGGTTTATATGACCAGTGTTGAAACTCAGTGCGTGGGGTTACTATTGCGGTAAGTGTTTGGTCGTCTCTCCCCAAACACAAACACCTGTGCCTGATGTAGAAACCTGCTGCAGTCTCAGTTTGGATAAAAACTAATGGAAGCTCTTTGTTTTGGTTTAGAGATGTTGCTCTGTAACTAAGCTACAGTGATGATAGCTTATCCTAACCTCAGTATCCAGTAACAGCAGCACTTGCTTTGGGTTAGGACCCGTAGATCAAAAGCAACACAAAGCAAAGTTCAGCCTTAATTATTTTCTTTGGAATGCAAGGGATTGACTTTTGAAGGCACTGTGGCCGGCATGTAATGATGCATGTCAGAATACCTGTGGCTTTTGTTTTTTTATGTAAAATACAATCCCTCTCACCAGTCTTGTCTGGACATGTGTCTACTCCTCAGAAAAGCCCTCTATATCATTTTCTTTCTGGGTCATCAGATCTCAGACACTGTGACTTGATTACTCTATATGTTTGTATGATTTGTCTTGTGTGCTACAGGCTTCAAGAGGCACACATCAAATGTGACAATTCTATGTGATGCAGTAACTAGGGCTTGTACTTAACAGATAAAAGATTTCCAAAGTGAGTACAACTTAGAAAATTACTCAGCCAAAAGTTGCAGGTAAGGCACATATTGCTAAGTAGTGATTCTGCTTGTGTCACTGTTTTCTTAACTTGTCAATGTGTGAATGCCTCCAAGAAGGCTGTCTGTAAATATATGTTGTACACTGCCCCTTAACAAACACTGACACTGTAGAGACTTGGGATGGCAATTGAACTAAGTGTTTACCAGCCGAACTGCGCTGGCTGAATTGCACTACCCATTGAATTGTGCAAGTATTGACACATATGGATTCACTTAAATTTAGTAGTTCTCAATCTGAGATGTAGGCATGGATCCTCTACAGGTGGGATGTGGAAAACAAGTGAAGGGATGGAATTCTCAAAAAGTTTGAAAATCTCTGCAATAAATCAAATGGTGCCAAGTTTTGGTACTGCATATTTTAAGGATGGGGAGAAGCAGAGACAGTGAGACTGCACAACCCCTTCAGCCAGCTCAGCCAGAGCATCCTGTCTTCTCTGAACGATGCAGACAAGATGCTCCACTGCTTGCTTTGTTAGAATGTTCCCTTTGACTTCTAAATGATATTATTATATTTACACACTCCAATATTGTGCTGATACTCTTTCACTTTCTTTGTTTTAATGCAGCTACCCAAAGTGAGTAAAGTGCGAAAGTAAAAACAGTTTTTCCAAGTCCACCTCAGCTCAAAGAGAGAGGAGAGAAAAAGACATGATGAAGAGAGTAGAAAGAGCAGAGGGAGGAGGGGAAGTGGCAGATGGCTGCACATTGCAATGCAGACTAGGAATGATGGAGTGAAAGAAAGGTGTCACCAAGGTAGTGAACTAAAGAAAAGGAAGATTAAGAAGATTAAGAAGGAAATGGTGATGAAATTTAATAGAAGAACAATGTGCAACAGTGTGATCAAGTTTGACTGGAACTACCTTCCGCAATAGAAACAGTCCTACTGAAACAGTTTTCAGTGTGTCCCATGGATTATCGAGAGTAAGAAAGATGATGATTCGGAAAAGAGAATTTTGAATGTCATTTTTAAATGTTGTATGCAAGAGGTAGAAAAGAATGCTGTAATGTCCAAGTTTTTGAATGTGCTCCTCCACTTCCTGCGCAGACAGCTGTCCAATGTGAAAGTCAATTTGCACAAATTAAACCTCCATTTTATTGCTCTTTGTAATATTATTGTTTGGTATTACTACAGTGCAGACTTTCCAAATCTGTCTCCATTTTGCACTGCATCACCGCACATTCCTCGTGTAACTTTGAAAACGCTAATGATGCTTACAGTGTGAATGACTCCTATTCAGACAGTTTATTGTTAAAATAAGTTGTTGGTCCCAAAGCTTCAAGAGGCGGTTGCTTCCTGCTCAAGTAATTAAAAAGGAAATTTTTAAAGATTATTAATATTATTTTTCAACAAAAATGTATCATTTTTTATAGCAAAAATTGTTGTTCATTACCCTACACAGGTGGAGTTCCAGTCAGGAGTGGAGGAAAAGAGAGAGGGAGGGTAGGAGCAGAGGGGGAAGGGTGTTTACCTCCTGCAGGGCTCCTGATGGATGCAGGGCTCCTGGGGTTAAGGGGAGGGCAGCCTGGCCCTGAGCCAGGGTACAGAATGGCAGCTACCTGCTGCTCATCACACACACACACACACACACACACACACACACACAAACCAGTAGCATTCATTACTGTGTATGGTCAAAGACAAACACTCGTATTCACACCATCTTACACCCACTGACCCACTTCATGTGTAATAAATGTATGTGTTACGTGTTTTAATTTGTATCCTCACACATCCACAAACTGATGCTAAAGGGAGGGAAGAGAGAGCAGAAAACCAAACCATGTCACGGCATGGTCTGTCAGTGGAGCTGATAACTGATTAAGTGAGGCAAGCATGTCATACAAGTCAAGTTAATCTTACCTATATAGCGTCAGTTGTCTCAAGACACTTTACACATAGAGCAATTCTAAACCAAGCTCTATTCATTAGTTTACAGACAAAGTAGAGCTACATTTACAGCTCTGCACTGTCTTTTACACTGATGAATCACCACATAAACGATACTGGGGGGAAACTCACTCAGGATACACCTAATCACACTCCCTTTAGCGCCCACTGGTGGCTCAACCAACTATGACAGGCTGACGGTGAAACCATTTTCTCTGGTGCAGGCGAGGCTGTGGGTTGCTCGAATTACAGAGTTTGATGTTGTGAGGATGTCACATGTCTAGCTCACAATGCATCAAAGCTGACTATAATATTGCTTACTCATTTTACTGTATCAACCCCTCCTAAACAACGCCATAGTATATATGGTACATATATTTCCTTTATATATTTCCTTGCTTAAGTGATAGTCTGAACTCAGTGGAATGACCTCCTGTTACACTGCACAGCGCAGAGGGATGTTTCCAATGGTTGACAGACCCTCCAAGCTAATTTAATGACACCTTAAATGACTTTTATTAATTAGACTGGGTTTCTGTGCCCCTGTTGCAGTCGATACTGGGCAGACTAATTAATGGTAAAATCAACTGATAAAGTCTAACTGGTAATGGTCGCATTTGCAGATAATTAATATGGCACATCTCGTGAGTCAAAAAACAAAACGGGTCTATTTAATGTCAGAGCGCATGCTGTGAAGTGTGAACGTCCCATACTTCACCATACTGCTGTCTGGTTTGTCTCCGTGACTCGATGATTTACTTTGTCATCTTTAGCAGTTTCGCTTTCCACAACTTCGTGTATGGGGCTGCCTTGGGTTTATTCATGGATAAATCCATGGATAAGTCTTTAAAGACCAGTTTGTGTCTATAGTTGAGTTAAACCTTTAAGAAAAAAGAAGCAGCTGTCTTTATCAAATGAAAGGAGGGGCTGTTTTTAAAACGCTAATCGCCTGTAATCCTTTTAATATGTCTCACACTTCGCTCTGTCAATACACAAAACCGAACAGCTCCAGCTTCACTGAGTGCAACCCAAAACTGGAAGAACAGATTATTAATGAACATGAGAGGGGAGGAGGGATGAGCAGAAAGGTCTGCGGGTCATGAAGTTAAAGCTGACCATTCATCACAAACAACTGGTGTGCTCAGAAATGTGCATGAACATAAAGAGACAGTGATTTTATATTGTGTGTTTTTTTTCTTCCTCTTGTGTGTGTGGTGACAGCGCAGGGCAACCCTGGCTCCTCCGCGCCTCCCTCTCCCCCTGCCAAGTGTGGACCGCTCCTCAGGTAAAGAGATGTTTTAAATCGGGGGAGGGGGCAAGTGGGGCTGGGGCTGTCTGCTTTTGTTCTGCAGAAAAAGGGGGATTGTTCTTAGTAGATCAGCCTGCCATTTTAACTGGGGGTGTGTGAGCGCCGAGCGAGAGGCTTGACACGGGAGTGGTGTGGGATGGGAGCAGAGAGAGGAGAGAAGAAGCGTCCTGCCTGCAGTCCTGCCACAACCGAGCAGCATCGAGCCACTGCGAGAACACTGAGGTGTCCGAGCTGACCCAGTATCCTCTGCAGCAGGATCACGCACACCTGAAGGAGTACCGAAGGGATTACGAACCAGGGGGATAAGACAGCACGGACAAACTTAGAGGAGCCAAAATCCCCCAGTACCCTAAAACTTCTCCACGCAGCTCCGGTTTTGCAAGTGCACTTAGATTTTTGCGTAGCCTTCTGACAGACACAGACGGCCCCAGTTTTAATGAGAAACTCATCAACAAACATCACATGTCAGCGGAGCAGGGACTTGCCTATGATAGACTGATTTGAAGTGGAATGTGTCCGCTGTGCACGTATGAGTCTCTCTGTCAGCACCTCTGACCTTTTTGTGGATTTTCGTAAAATCTCCAAGATTGATTGCTTGATTTCTAACGAGATCAGCTGGACTTTGCAGCCTTTAAAGGATCCAAGTCAGAATTAACTACAAGAGCTTTTATCCACCTCCATCCATCATGCGACCCATCCCATCCAAACTCAGCTATCTGTGAGTGCTTCTCTTCCGTCACCTCCACTCTTTCCGCACCTTTAATCCTCCTTCACGCAGCTCCGAAGTGACTTACTGTATGTTGTTGTTCTTCTTTGCAGGTTTCTACACCTATTTGCATTTTGCTACTATGCTCAGGTACGTCGCTGCTTTTATTTCTAAAATGTTTTGAATGTTTTTAAATTTATTTTTAAAATAAGGATAAGCTTCAAAAACAAATTGTTGTTTAAGCATTTGATACACGTATCACAGTGAGGAAGAAAGGTGAGGGATCATCATAACATGATGTGATACAACAATATCGGATGGCTCCCACGGTGCGACGGGCAGCGGGGCGCGTGGCCTGCTGGCAAGTTACTGATGAACATACCGGCCCTGGCACAGGGCGCGCGGCACAGACGGGGCAGAGGGGCAGAGGGAAATGCTTGTGAGTCTTGTGAAAAATGTCGTGGGGTCTGAAGTAACCAGGGCCAATGTTTCCGTCAGCAGCAGTCATTCCATCACATCGGAGCGCGGCGGATAAAAGACCGAAAGAAAATGAGAAAAAGAGAACTATAAAATCAGACTTATTATGAGGTTCAAGAAGGCGATGACCGAATT
Source organism: Ctenochaetus hawaiiensis (assembly GCA_029783645.1). Lineage (NCBI taxonomy): Eukaryota > Metazoa > Chordata > Actinopteri > Acanthuriformes > Acanthuridae > Ctenochaetus > Ctenochaetus hawaiiensis. The sequence continues at coordinate 611,550 of JAPZDY010000003.1, read as the reverse complement.
TAACACAAAATTTTTTTTAAAAAAAGTCGAATATTTATCTCTTGAAGTCTGTTCGCTTTTCGCTGTGAGGAGCATTCTCATGTACGCAGAACCTGTAGTCACACCGTGCGTCTTTTTTGGACGTTGTTAATTAATCAATTAATTAAATTTTGGCAGCAGCCCATGTTACGCTTGTCACCCGGGTCAAAAGCAACAAGGTGTTACATCAGGATATCTTCTCCCTCTGTGTTCAAATGCTTAAACCTACAATAATCAGAGGACACACAATTGGCTTTAGTGAGGAGGCCTTAATTCTTCCTTTTGCTCACTTTAATGTCAGTCATAAATAAGTACAGAGCTAAATTAATACATGTACACATACTGATGATTGTGATGACATCTAATTTTTGACAGGTAACCAATCAGTCCCCGCCTAATTTCACGCAGCATGTAAGCGAGCAGAGCAAAGTGACCGACCGCGTGAGCCGCAGGTTGATCCGGATCTACCAGCTGTATAGCCGAACCAGCGGCAAGCACGTGCAGGTCCTGCCCAACAAGAAGATCAACGCCATGGCCGAGGACGGTGATGTGCACGGTAAGAGGAGCCCTCTGCGGCTCAACAAAGATGCGAACTCTCTCTGTGGTCCAGTAAAAAAACATCCTCTAAACCCGCCGAGATCCCTTTAAATAAAGAAAGAGTAGATACATTTCAGTTATTTTTAAAAATCATTTTTAGGTGCAGTTTTCAACAATTTGTATTTTAATTAAATTTCGTACCAATAAAAAGAATAATCTCTTTATTTCATGTAACCCAATTAAGCCACCTACAGCAAAATCTTTCACTTGGTGTCATTCATTGTCCGCTCCCTGAATGAAAATTTTAGATTTCGGAGTTGGATCAAATTCATTTAATTATTCCATTCATTTTTTTTTTTTTTTTGTAAAACTCTGAAGGTATCACACACTATCCCTTTGATCAGCACATTCGCGCCATTTTACTATTTGATTGCTAGGCCTATAATTAACACGTTTTTTGTCAGTACATTTTTACCACGAAGTTTTTTTTCTACTTATAAATTAATTTTTTGCTTTTTCCTAAAAAATATTCCCACCTCTTTTTGTTCTCTTTCAGTATGGCTCAAGGCCAACAGTCTATGGTAATGTCGTCAAACTAATGAAATCTTGGCCTCCGGAAAAATATCCATGTTCAGAAAATAAAGATGCTAACCATGAAAGCCACATATTTAATTTGAATGCTTTTACTGCTTTCATGTAGATGCATAACTTAGCAAAGACATGGAGAGAGGGTATCCAAAAGCGAATCGGTTTATTTGTAGAGTAGTCACACAAAGTCACATTCAGTCATTTATTTAATTTTTTTGCCTATTTTTATTTTTGTTTTAAAGAATCTGAAATTTCTTTAAAAAGTGAAACCCCCTTTTCAGAGTATCTTCCTAAGGAAAACACAACTTTAACCCTTAACCAAGCAGTTAACTGGTGGAGGTGGTCATTCTTTGGATCATTTGTGATCTTAGTCTGAGCCACTGGAGAGGAAGAGGCTCAGAGCTCAAAGAAGCTGTCCAGTGGATTGTGGATGGTGCTGGGGGTGATCCTCCAGAGATTCTGCAGGTCTGGAAGAGCCATTAAAAGTCATCTTACTTCTGCCTCCTAAACATTTCCTGCATAGCGCCTTCTCCCCCCTAAACCCCACCTTCAACCTTTCTCTGTCCAGCCTCAGAGCCACTCATCCAGCTTTGCAGTCAGTCTGACTTTTGTTGTATACCTTAAATTCCATAAAAAAGAACACACTCTGTTTAAATACCTCCTGATAATAGTGTGTTTGCTGCAGCTGTCAGTGCAGTTGTTGCATGATGTAATTGTGTGCCTCAAAATGTCTACCAGCTAAACTACTAGTGGAAACTATTCAGGTCAACTGGTGATTTTTTTATGAAATGGGAGGGACAATGATAGTGTGAAAGAGGAAATGTGTGTTTTTGTGTTTGTTTGTGTCCCTCAAATGACTAAAACTCTGCCCCTCATTTACAACCATTTAGCTGGCTAGGTGTCAGACACGCTGTGGTTGGTGGGGTAGAGAGACTTTGACTATCCCCCAGAACCCTCAATCTGACATTATGGAACCAGTTTTTAAGACAATGTTGACTGAAATGGAATTAATAAAATGTCACCTGCTGTTGGTGTTTAATCTTTTGGATTATCTATAAAAAAAAGTCAACAGAGTGATTTCCTCTCCCATGTACCGCAGAATGTAAGGGTCGAGTAGATAGCCTTCTATCTGTCATTTAGCAAATGTTATTGCATAGTAGAATTTACCAGCAGTATCTTGATATCTTATATTGTTGAAAGGCAATGTAAAAGTGCAGTGTATTTGAAAAGGAATTCTTGATGGGCCTGCCAGGATTGCCTCTTTAGCTTTCAAAGAATCAAGAGACACGTGGTTTTATCATTTTGCAAGAAATTCAGCTTGCATAAATCCCCAGGAATGGTCCCACAGGTTTTGGTGTGTGCCTGTGTGTGTAAGTGAAAGGAGAAAGAATATGCATGCTGGGAAACACACTCAAGCATGTCTGTGTGTGTTGTTGATGCTTTTATGTCCATTGCACTTATGTGCACTGTTAAGTCATTCATTCAGAACAGGCCTCAAAATGACACATCTCGCATAAATCACATTAACCATTTACCAACCATCCTACTCTCAGCTGTAATTGCTAACAAACTCTTGTTTAATTTCTTTAGCTAAACTCGTCGTGGAAACAGACACATTTGGGAGCCGAGTGCGCATCAAGGGAGCTGAGACGGGCTTTTACATCTGCATGAACAAGAGGGGGAAGCTCATTGGCAAGGTAAGGAGAAAAACTGTCCTTAGCTAGCAGAAGCAGAGGCAAAAGGTTGGTAACCTTATTGTAGCTGAGGTCAAAATGTCAACGGCTGTAGCAGCCCAGCTAGAGGAGTCTGACAAGGAATATGTGTCTCATGGACTTCTGTGTTGTAAAGTAAAACCTCAAGACAATTAGTTGAGAGCAGAAGTTCAGTTGTCAAGACATTAAGTTACACCAGCTGTGCTGAAAAAAAGGTGTTTCTTTAAGAACTTGTGCAAAATGAAAAGTAATTCTAGTTATTGGCAGCTCAGTTTAGCAGGTTTTTAATTAACTGAATTTCAACCAGCTGAGACTATTTCCATATGATTGTATGAATCATAAATGGAGCATGAAATGATACTGTGTGCAGCTCGATATGACTTCACTGCAGATAAATGCATTATTCCTCATCAAAAATAATAAAAAACATAATTCTGATATACCTAATTCCTTTCCCTAAATGTGTACATGTGTACTGCTGATGATAGCCCACGACAAATGAATTACATTCTGATGTGTGTGTAACATTTGTTAAAAACTACCATGGCCAGCTGTTTCAGAAAATTACTGAATCTGTTCATTTCCAAATTACATATTGCAATCTGTTTTTAAAGATTTACATCTTTAGAAGGAAACAATGGACTTGTAGGGAAGTCAGAAAGTATTGAGAGACCAACTAACATAGTATCATTCTGGGTCTTTTTGTGGGATTTGTTGACAAGAATGAAATAAAAGAATAACTTCAACCTGCAGGCAATGTTTTCAGATCGACTAGCACCTTTTTTTCTTTAATGCTACCTTTTACTACTAGTTTAACTGTCAAGGTGTCTGTGTGTGGAGGGGGGGCACTCTAATGACTATATTGATTAAACACTGACCACTGTCAGCGACATATTGTAAGGTGTTTTCCCTCAAGCTTCTATTATTGGTACAGCCAGTATTTAGAGACTAATGGACAGTAATGATAGTTATATAACAGCTGGCTTTACGTGTTTTTTATTAAAGATATAATGGGAGTTGTATAATATAAGGCAGCAGGATAGGGTTTAGTGATGCTGCTGTTGCTGTTATATTAATGGCAAGGTATGTGCTTAGGCTGAGGCTATCTTAGTGTCCCTCTCTCACTGTGATGGCTAATAAACAGAGTTGCCAGCCTCTCTACAGCCCCCCCACACACACGCTCCCCTCCACCCACCCAGCACCCTGCCTTGTACACCATCTGCCCAGAGCTACCGGCCCAGTCACAGCCTGCCCCGGCCCCAAAGTGTGTGTGTGGAAGGGAGAAAGAATGAGCATATAGTGTGTGTTTTTTTGGGTGTATCTATGTTTACATGGGTGCATCATGACTATATTTATCACACAATGCCATATCCAAAACAAATGACAAAAGGTGTGAGCTTGTTACAGCAGGCTAGCACCATGTGTCTAAGTCCACATAATACTGTGTCAGCTGACCTTACTGTACATTTTATCACTGGTGGAAACTGTATAACATTTTTATACATGATGTCACTTTTTAAACACTTATTATTTATTGTTATATCTCTGAGCTCTCTGTTGTCTAAAGTCAACAACTTCATCCAATGGGGCCCCAACTTAGCACAGCAGAGGGCTGATGAGATATATTTAAGGATCTATTGATTGTTATTTAAGTCGAGCAGACCTAGTCAGTTAAATTTAGCCACTAATGCAACAGAAGTGTAAGTGACACTTGGGGATGATTAAAGCTTTATGGCTGGAGGATCTGTCCTGAAGCCACTGACACCACAAGGGCTGCTAGATGTTTTCTAAAGGGGGAGAAGAGTCATCGCTTACTGTCATCCCCTCTCTCTGATCTGTAATGAATGTAGCATATGCTGCATGTATGATGGGAGGGCCTTGTGTGTGTGTGTGTGTGTGTGTATGTGTAGGTGTGTGTGTGTATGCAGAAAGCAGGCTTCACAGGGAAACCTTTATACATATAATATTTCCCATCTGTAAATCTCCATCAAGGAGTCTTCTCTGAACATTCCCACAAACTGTTTTTCTGTGATTGTGTGTCTCTGCAGAAAAATGGACAGGGCCGTGACTGTATCTTCACCGAGATTGTTCTGGAGAACAACTACACGGCTCTGAGCAATGCCCGCTACGAGGGCTGGTACATGGCCTTCACCCGGCGGGGGCGGCCACGGAAAGGGTCGCGGACACGCCAGCATCAGCGCGAGGTCCATTTCATGAAGAGGCTGCCAAAAGGGCAACAACCATCCAACCCAAGCTACCACCGCCCTTTCGACTTCATCCACTACCCCTTCAGTCAAAGGACTAAACGTACACGATATTCATCAGAGCGCTGAGGATGAACAGGAAGACAGAAAAGAGAGAGAGCAAGAGGAGAACTGACAGACTGACTGAATCACCAGCAGCCGGTACACTCCTGTACTTTAAAAAAAAAACTCTAGACATTTTTTATACTGAGCATTACTTTATCTTAATGTGTAGTTTAATTTCTATTTTTCTCAAAGTAAAAAACATTGTTCATAGACAAAAAAACTTGAGAAATATATTTTTGTACTCCAGACTTAGTATTGACCTGTTTAAAAAAAACAAAAGGGAAAGAAAAGCTTGTTTTTAGATGCACATAATTCCTTGTCTGACTTATCGGGGACATCTTAGTAGGTGTGTTGTGTTATTTTTGTTTTTTTTGTTTGTTTTTTTTTTTTATTTCGGCCAATGGAGTCTTTTTTGGACTCGCCTGCTGCTCAAGGAGACTTGAAGGGCCCTAACTGATCGCACTGCCAGGGAACGCTGCGTTCAGAGACTGAAACTGTCACACACTGTGTTGGAGAGTACCAGGTTTCAGTAAACCTTTAGTAAGTATGTGGTGGTGACACTGCAGTGTTTAAGGTTTTTGCTAGATGTATCATCCTGTCCAGGACCATTCTGTATCTTTCTCGCACAGTTCAATCTAACAGAACTAAAATAGCTTCTGATGGAACAATGTGGCAGCTACATTTGTTAATCACAGGTTTCCCTCTCTGACTGTAATGTTGATTTGTACAAAATGCATTCAAATGTAAGGAACCCCATGACAAGCCCACTACCCTTTACCTTCTTGTGTTCTCGTTGCCCCTTGAATGTCTGTTTTATACATATATAAATATATTTTTATTTGAGGATGTGTAAAATAATTTTAAGGATGTAATATTTATTTAAAGTATGTAATAAATGTACAATAAAATACTGATATTAAACTCTTGTTTGGTATACGCTTGCTTTTGGGCCCATCAGTTGTGATCAGTTGTGAAACTCTAAAAGGACACACAGGTTTGCTGACTGGCCTTATTCTCTATGCATATGTACTTAGCTGTGTGCAAACACATTTGAGCGTAGTGTGAGTCTAATAGAACCTGTGAAAAGACTGTACAATGAGAAAATAAAAAACTGCACATAAATGACTTATTTCATGCTCTTAAATTAAGCTTTGTGCAAAGCACAGCATAAAATAACAATTTAACATTTTAACATATGTCTAAGGGATATTGCAAATAACACAACTGTACCTAAAAAAATTGAAACAAATGACTGTTGTCCAAACACAGTCCCATCTAAATGAGCTACTTGGATGTAACACAGCTTGTTTAATGCTATGTTCTGTTCATTTGTGTGCACAAAGAATTTAATCAAAGGCAACAAATACCACTGTGCTCATCTGTGCAAACTAATTTGAATGGAAAGAAGGATTTATTTAATTTGTGGGATATGCTGGTCTGTTTAGCCCAAATTCTCTGTTAATCCCATGCAAACAGACATTCAATTTTGTGTTTACATATTGCATGAAATATTGACAGATTTAGGCTCAACAAATTTAAGTACCTACCTTTACCTTTTCTTTTATAATGAGATCAATATATTTTGTACACTTTTTTTCGTGTTTTTAATCAGTAGTTCGTGTAAAAACATGGAAAAATCTCAGTGTGGGTCCCAGTAAGTCATCCATTTCTTTCTTGTATATACAGTAGTAAAAGAGTACTGGCTTCTGTCCAATTACTATACTATTTTATGACTGCTACTTAACAAACAGTGTTCTTTCAAGCAGTATGTATACTGTATGCAGCTTCTCAAGTTGATAGATGTGGCTGTTGAACATGATAGGCATGATATGGTACCAAACCCAGCAAATTACTCCCTCACTACATCCAGCTGTTGTTAAACAAGAAATAATCAAACAAATAATGTCCCCTCAGGCCACAAACTGATGATATTCCCATCCTTTTTTAATTCAGATTATGAAATGAAACACAAAATGTCAATTAACAATATGGTATTATTACATGGATTTTTTTTAGCATAGCAAGTACTAAAACCAAACTTAAGCATCACTACTAATCTATTCCTTCTGAATGAGTATACAGTTAATTCCTTTATATTTACATGTTTAGCTACATAACACCTCCAACTCTATGCTAGCATTGACTTTTCAGTAATGTAACATCTAGACAACTCCTGCAAATTTGACACCACAGTAATCTACTGTTAATCTATTTAGTGTTTACATAATGTCAGCTTGTTTGTTAGTTAGCTGTATGTGGTCAGCTATCCATCACTGTCTTCCTGTCTCCAGAGGCTACAGACAGTGGTATTATTGGTAAATGGTAGTAATAAGAGGTTTTTCACAGGTTTAAACACTTGTAGGCCTATAAAACCAATTATTATAAAAATGCAAACCCAATTAAAACAAACCAATAACTAGTGGACCAGAGATGGAAACAGGGGCAAAATAGATTCCAAGTGATCTGAGATAAAATACACCAGAAATCTGTTAAAATTTAATCTTTGTTGTGTTAGATGTGTCAACACAACACTGATGCAGTATGCTTATTTAGACGGGAATGTCTATGTGACTGTTAGTCATTTGCCGTTACAAAGTGTTGTGTTTCTATTATAACACCTATATAGAACATCTTACTTGATAGATACCCCGATATAATAAAAACTTAAACTAATACTAAAGTGAAAACAACAGAGAAACAACACAACCAACAGTTTCTCAAGCATGTGAAATTTGGAAACTAAACTGAATTTAAAAAAAAAAAAAGACTTTAATTTAAATAAACGTAAAACTGATGAGAAATGCAAGATTATCATGGGGACTCTGGTCCAAAAGGGACCATGTAAAAAACTGAACATATCAATCATGTCCAAAAGAGATTACTTACTGCACTTGCTCTTGGCACATCTATGTACACAGAAATATCATGTAGTGAAGCAGTTCCACATTTGTGTTGTTGGACTATAAATGTTTTTTGACTGCAGTTACCACTACAGACCAAATCTTGATTTGGCCCCACTACCAGCATGAGACCCACTGGGCTCAGATGGAAAAGAAATTTCAGGAAAAAAATTCTACACAAAACAACATAAAATAATCAAATAAAAGCCAACACTATCTGAATGGTGAGATACCTCTCAAAATACCAATATATGGCCAGAATATGTTTTTTATACTTTATTATGTGCATTGTAAAGTGCCAAAAGTCCATCTAAAATGTTTCTTTAAAAACATTAGAAAGTGCTGTAGTTTTGCGCTGCTTAAGGGGTGGGGAGTGGATTAGAGGGACAGAGTGGAAATTGGATCAGATTAGAAATTAAAAATTAAATCTATCACACATTAAAAGAACATAATGCCAAACAGTCCCCTCAGGCCCCTACTGATGGTGTCTCAGAAGTTCTTCTGTCCTTACTGATGTCCTCTTTAACTATTGCAAGCATACCATCTTATTAATGCTGAGTCATGCAAATGAATAAATAACATTTTTCTTCCATAGATGACAACTCTTGTAACAGAGTACTGTATTCTTTAACTTCCTTTGCAGTTTTATGGCCTGTATTTTTCTGGTTGTTTTTGTACAACCTGTAATACTAACAGACAGCTAAGTGTGCAGTGCTTGCTATGTGCCACTGTTTACAGAACATTACAAGTGTGGATGCCTTGGTAACAATGCTAAACAATACCTATAAGGATTGTTATCCTCATAGGTATTGTTATAATCACTGTTTTTGGTGTGAACAGCACTTTTTCTTTGTATTCAATGTTGTCCCTTTAGGTTAAAGCTAAACATACCTCAAAGCAGTGGATGGATGTTTTTTTTATGAGGGTGGCCGCAGACAAAGTTATGGAATCATTCAATTTAAAAATGGTTTTGTCTTCTTGGACATATAAACATCCTCAGCAAAACTGTAATCCCCTGAGTAGATTATGACAGAGTTGAAGTCTCTAGAGAAAAGGTCAGGGGCTTTTCAAAGTGAATAGGAATCATGTTTTTCAGACAGTTAATATCTGCAGCATTTTGGCAGTGTGGCTCATACAGATATCTTGCTCTGGAACAAAGTGTTGGACTTACATACCACATTAACTCTATAATCAACTGGACAAAATCAGCTGTTCTCAGCCTATTAAAACCTGAGAGGATCAGAGTTTATCTACATGTGGAACTGAATAGACAAAAGCACAGGACATTTGCGTTAAACAGCACTGTACAATGACCCAACCAGATTGATCATGTTCAACTGACCTTGGCATGTGGAGCTGATTAAAGCTACAATTAATGGTAATATTTAGCATTAATTTGTTGTTTCTATTCTTGATTATTTATTAATTATCAAAATTTTAGAAAACTGCAAATTGTTTTTATTCAAAACAATTTATCAGTAAATACCTCCATGATAACATAATAAATTAATTAATCATTGCAACTCAACAAATTATGATCATTTTTATTTTCTCCTCTCATGTGCTCGTCAATAAATCATCAATTTCAGCGTCTACCCAAGCGATTACTAAATCATAGTGACTCAATATTATCATAGAAGAAAAAAAACTATATGTGATTAAAAAAGGGGGGGGGGGGTTATCAGAAAGTCTTCCTTAACTATACATAGTACAGTATTCTTTTTGTGTGGTAAGGGTTAGGGTTATCCTCACATACATAAAATGATCTTTATCACAATAAAAACAACTTGACCCTGCACTTCTTACCTGCTAAGAAGACAGAGTTGACTTTATCGGTTTATCCTGACGTATCAAAGGCTACCCACACCAAAGCACTGAATGAAATGGTCTTGACAATACTTGACATTAATCTGCTTAACTCCTTCCACATTGGATTAACAGAGGGTCTTTCCCTTAGAACTTCCCCCTATAAGCTCACACACGAAGCCGGTGTGTTGTGATAATTTAATATTGTAACCTGGCAGTGATTGAAATATACTAATAAATGTAGTTTTGATATTTATAAAAAAAAGGGGGGTATGGTTTTGCAGGTGACTACATGAATTATTATGCTCTCAAACTTCAGAATATGTGAACCCTCTGAATAGCCACCAGACTGTGTGAATTGATTAAATTAGTTCCCTAGTCTGCCCTCTCTAGCCTTCCAGTGCTTGTAAAGTCAGAGTGAACCTCAGAGAAGAACTGGCTTGTGGGAAAAATCACACCTTTTGTGTCGCCAATGCTGCCATGCAAATGTGGAGCAATTCCAGTGCAGAAAAAAACAGGGGTAAAGCTTTCATCCATTTTATTGAGCCTTAACCATCATCCTTAACCCCGGATAAACAAACAGAGCTACCTTCTTCATTTGCTCAAGGAGCAATTTAACCCCTGCCTCGACCCCCCTGTGGAGGCCATAGAATAGCAGGGGTGACCAAAGAACGTGACCCTGCCTCCCTGGCAGTCGAATGCCACAAGCCGACGCAAAAGCTGCTCCCATCAAAAACCACTTACAACCTCCAGCCACTTATTTATGTGTGTATTTGAGTAAGATGAGGATTTTCTCAGAGAGCAAACAGCCCTTGTTGACCCTCTGGCCTGACTTCTAGCTGTAAATGGTTAGAGTCAAATAGTAATCCAAGGTCATTCGTCAAAAATAGAATTTGACAATTTGTCAGGTGTGGAAATAACTCTATATATAGTGTGTTTGGAATTAATATCACCCCTTCAGAAATAAGTTACTGATCAATCAGTAGGTATACTAAATTATCAAGGTATTATTTTTTTAATCAAATAAGCATAACGTCTAACACTTTTGATTTGAATGTGATATTTACAAATAATTTACCATCCCAACTGATGTCAACGAAAATAAATATTTTTCTAAATTTCCTAAT
>JAPZDY010000003.1:588421-599666 GCA_029783645.1 Ctenochaetus hawaiiensis | reverse complement strand
CACACAGAACGAGGGGAAAGAACACAAACACACACACACACTACAAAAATAATCAACACAACCCCGGAACACAACAGAAAGCACTGCAATGATTTAAGACTTCTATAAATGACAATACAGATTCTATATAACATAACATTTTTTAAAAAATCCACATATTTAACAATATTTTTTACACTGGATTTGTCTTTCTGTATTATATGTATGACCTGTTATTATAGATGAGTTTAACATTTATTTTCTTTAGAAACTGAATAAAACTCTGATAAGAGACTACCAGCAGCGATTTCAAACCACACTTAACCAAACTTTGAGCTGCTAACAAACTCTCGTCTTAGGATGGTCAGATGTTCTCGGTACAAACTCAGAAAAGTGGATCAATTCTCTATCACAAATGACAGGTAGCCAAAAAATCCAAGTTTCAATTGAGCAGTATTAACAAAAGCCATCAGTCCAATCAGGCTGGATAATTGAAACGCAAACAACTGATCAAAGTGAAGTTCCAGCTCGACAGTTTCATTGTTTATGTACGGGCCTTATGCGAGACCTGTTGACTTTTCCAATTGGAGCTGTAAACTTTTGTTTGTCCATGCATTTCCAAGACTGATTGTCAGTCTGATCTGAACAATTACCAGCTAAATGTGTTTGCCAGCTCAGGCAGAGCAACCCTCCCTCTTTGCTGCCCTAAAAAGATCAAAAGACACACCCCCCCCTCACCCCTACCCGCTTCATAGCCCCATTGAAACCCCCTCACCACAACCCCCAAACATCCCTTCTACTCCCCATATCCCTCCTCCCAACCTCTTCATTTCCTTTAAACCATGACAGTTCAGCTGGAAAGCCAACCATAAATGATTTTTTTCGACGGCCCAGTGTTTGGGACATGGACTTGTAGAAAGCACAGCTTTCAACAAGGGGACATGTCTTTTAAAAAAAAGAATGAAAGAAGAACGATCTGCATAGTATTTCAATTGTGTGCTGTTGTGCTCAGCTGATCAAAGAGGTGCTGGGATGCCACTCGTCAAGACTGGAGATTTGAGGACCCTCATGATGTGAATGAGCACAAATTGATGCTACTGATGCTAAATGGTTAAGCGCCTGACAAAATGTTATAAGGTCAATCAACTTTTGGTAGTCATTTGACCATGACACAACCTTGGCAGTTTTAGTGGTTTAACAGGTCACAGGGTGGTGCTGGGCTGGTTTCCACTTTCATTGTGTTACAAGGTGTCTGTAAAAATCAATGTAAGGTGACAAAGAAAAGTTTATGTGTAATAGTTGAGACATTTACTATCACACATGATCAAAAAACATTCAGTGCCAATATCAACTGGGCTATCAAACATTGTAAAATATCGAACTGGAATTGTGTCATATTAACTCGCCCTTATCAGAAAATTGTCAATAAAAAGATATTTTGTAAACTTTAGCTTGATTTGGCTAAACAGACCTTTTAAATATTTCTCTCATACCTGTTAGAGAACTTAAAATAAAGTGTGAGCTGAGTGCTCACAGAGGTCAATCAAATTATCTGAATGTGGGTTAAAAATTTTCCAGTAAGCCTCTTTTCTACTCTAATGGAAAATATCAGGATGATAACTTGCATATTTGAAACTCAGAGTATGTAATTTTTACCACCAGAGGTCTCTCAGTGAAAACAAAATATGTAGTCTGATGATGTCGTGAAATAGCTCAGGATCAGGAGTTGCGGTGTACTATTAATCAACCACTGCTGTTAAAGAAAATCTCTCAGACTGATTTAGGCAGAAATCTTCTTGGACAGGCAATGTTTTAAAGTTTTGTTGAAGTAAATTCAATCACATTTGCTACCTTCCTGACAAAATTTAACATGCAGCTACCTTCAATAAACATTACATATTTCCCGAGGTTTAAACATTGGAAATTTCCAATCATTTTAAAAAATATTATAATGTGCAGTAAAAATCGGCTGTATCTCGCTGTAGTGCACCTTTTTCCCACAGTTTTTGATGTGCAACTTTGAAATAATTCTTTATTTTTTAGGTGGTACTCTTTCAGAGGTCCATATATGACAGATAATCAGATTAAACATGATTCCAAAGCCTTTTAATTTCTACACCTCTTGTGATCTATAACAGTCCATTCAAAGGTGCTGCTCTGTTTCATCTTTATCACAATAAATCATTGGCTTTTTTTTAAAACATGACAGCTCCATGAAACTACAGCTCACTGGAAGTGTGCTATGATAAGTCACTGAACATTTATAATACTCTCTGAAAGGTTTTTTTAATAACAGTTATTAACACCTCAATGCCCTCATTTTCATTTATATTTTATAAATTACTAGTGCCCATATTTCAAATAATCAGTTTTATTGCCTATTAAATCACACAAGAGAGTTCAGTAGTAATATCTTCATAATTTGTATAAATGTCTTTGACTTGAACATTAATTCCCAGTCTTATAGCAGTAATTATGCATCTTGAAGTAAATATGCATTTGACACCTTTTTGCTATGCAGCATTTAAAGTTTGCACAGGTGTTACAGACAGCTCAGAACATGGTGCCAAGCTAATGTAGCCTGAGCCAGAGATGGAATGCTGCGCCTGGTTTTAACATTTAAGGAAATGTTTGGCTAATGCTCAAGAGACAAGTGAAAAACTTTGCTGACACAGCCAAATATCAAGCAAGTGCAACAACACAACACACATAACTCAGCAAGCTGGCTGATATTATTAGGTAAAATATTGAAGATCAAACTGTCCACCTCAGCTTTGGTCCTGAAGCATTTTATCTTGCAAGGCTCTTACAACTGAAAGTTGTTCCCATGTCTTCTATTGTATCTTGCTCCATAACTTGCTCTTTCTCTCTTCTAAGCAAACTCTGTCAGTTTCCTCTGTTGGTGTCCTCTGTCTTGACACCTACTGTAGTTGTCAAGTTGTCCACAGAGGTTACTGAACCTGTTTGCATTGTCAACTCACCTGGTTCTGGTTTCATTGCTCATTCGATCCAGCTTTCCACCAGCATCTTCTGCTGGGTCCACCACAGCCCCAGACATGACAATCTCTTCTTTACATAGGTGCAGAACAAATGTTTTAGTGATGTAAACACAAGCACTAGTCAGTGCTTCAACCAGTCAACTATAATCACATAGCATACTAAGCCAAGTAGTCGCTAACGTTAGCAGCAGTTACAAGTTGTTTGAGGAACTCTGCCAACCCCAGAGAGTTGAGGCAGAGCATCTAGAGAACATCCAAGGCAAATCTGCAAAGCATTTTCTTCATAAAGTATGTTTTTAAAAAATCAGTGATAATTTTGGGTGTTTAAGAGATTAAGTTCTTAAGTGTCATTCATATTCATGTCCTACATGCTCACCTTAGTTACATAGTAGAGTAACTGGACAGCGCAGACTGACTGAGACAGAGAGATAATTTGGCCTGTTGCAATTCAATATACCATGTAATTCAATGATTTTGAAGCCTGCCTTAAACACTTACAGTGGACATTAGTTGTATCTTATGTATCTTGTGATATTTGGCACAGCTAATGCCCTGGCTGTCCTGCTTATTGGATGAAATTCTGAACTTCTCTCAGAGCAGGCAGGACATGCATCAAGTGTCTCATCTGAAAAACTATTCATTAAGACTGAGAGGTTGTAGTTCCTTGTCAACCTACTCACTGGGATTTATTCATAACTTAACCCTTCCTGTCAGTTTGACCCAGAGAGTATCACCAAAGTGCAACAAAATCCTGACAGCATCCTGCATTGTCAGGAACATCTTTTGGGATCATAGGAAAAGGTAAGTAGGTCTAAATAGGACCCCTGGCCCCTTTTTTCCTCCCTCTGTTCACAGGTAGTCTAGTAAGGTCACTCACCCGTCTCAGCTGCCATTGTATCCACTGGAGGTTCTGTAACACAGGTTCTAGAGATGATGTTAAGATCTCTTGTTGGCCGATTATGATTTACTAAAGGGTAAACAGCTACAAGTTCAACCCCACAGACAGCTGCATGTTGTCATATGGCCAATAATCCATACATAGTACGTTACATGATGACACCTGAGCAAACTCTATCTAACCATTAGATGTGGATGAGTTCTTAAAATCATACAGCATGTTGAAAGTGGGAGTCACCTTGCTGTTAGATATGGGAGTTCAGGAGCTCATCTCTAAGTGAATGAAGTTTCCTTAGGTCGCTTAGTTGATCAACGAGAGAGATGACCTTTGTAATTTTTCATGAGTGCATTGATTGAGTTTTTGATCTATTTGTCATTTAGTTGTGGAATCTTAAGGAAATCCAACTATTAGGACCTGTTGAAGGGCAAATTTATTAATGTACAGAGTTATGTGATTTAGAGATGTTTGTTGATTTATATATTCAAGTGTTTTTCTTTTAATTTTTAATTTTTACTTTTCTTTATTTTCATAAATGACACTCTCACCAGCTTACTCTGACTGAGGAAAAGAGCATAAAGCTTTTAAATGCAACTTGATAACTTTTTCCTTTTTTGTGCATGTGTAAAACAACAGTACTGACCCAAGAAATGTCATTACACAACTTGAGAAGACAAACTATCATTGCAAAATCAGATACTCGGAAAATACCTTTTGTTACCTCTGTTTTATTTTTGAGTGTCAAAAAAGTTGTTGTCTGTTGATTATTAAACATTAAAACTGCACTACTAGTGAAATAATGGATTAAATAAATATATTCAAAAGTAAATAACTATGTTAAAATGTGATTGTTATAATTAAATATGATGATTTGATTCATGATGAAATATGAATCAAATAAACTCATTATCATTAACATACACAATACAATACAATCCACCAAAACAGAAACTGACGTGCAGATTTTTCTTTCTTTTTTCCTTCCCTTCTTTCTTTCCTTCCTTCTTTATTTTTTGTCTTTCCGTTGTGAAAACCGTTCCTACAATGTGTTTAGACCGACAGCGATGAACGCGATGTTATCGCAAGACACGCCAGTATCGCGTCGCGTTACCAAATTTGGATCATAATCGGTTCATCGCGTTTACCGCTGTGGTCTGAACCTGGTCTGGTCTGAACGGTCTGAACACACCTTCGGCGAAACTCAGAGTCGTACGTCATCACGTCAGGTACGTAGCGTTATCGTCACTCGCTGTCCGGTATTTCCTGAAATGGCTTCCTGTTTTTCCTGTCATGCTCCTGTCTAAAACATGGAATGTTGTTTATTCCCTTTGACACCCAATTTTTTAAACTACCGTCGTGTGCGGAGCAACACAACGCCGAGAACCGGACGTAGAGTGTACGAGAAAGGAGCAGCAGAGCTGTCGGAGCGCTCACTATGTTACTCCAGCTGCCAGATGATGTTCTCTATCATGTCTTGGCTTATTTGGACTGCAAATCGCTCGGTCGCCTCTCTCAAGTTTGTAAAACTGCTTACCACTTTGTAAACCAAGACGCCGTGTGGAGGGACATTGCTAAAGAGTTTTTGAACACTGGAATTACTCGGAATGGGACGGACATGTAAGAAAAGTCGCTAACTGATGAAAAACAAGTTGTGTGTTTTTAGCTTAGCGTTAGCCTAAACTCAGTCAGTGTGCAGGAACAGTCTTTACCGTGCGGTAATGTCACATTGTTTCAGCAGGATTTTTTTTTTTTTTTGGCTACATGTTGTGTAAGTAACGATACTGTAAATAATAACACATTGGAGGGAAACAGCTTACAGTAACACTGATATGACACTTCTGGCTTGGGCTATAACTCTTTGATTACCATCCCAAATTCCGGTTTCATGCAGTCCATACACACTGGGGAGGCAGCAGAACTGCAGAGCAGTCCCATCTCTGTCACTGATAGCTTATTTAAGAACCAATGAAGAGCACTGATTTCAGTCTAATCAACTATCTATCAACTAACTATCTACTAGACCAGATTCCCAGAGTTACTCGACCTCTCTGTTAAAGGAAAACCTTATAATTTTAATGTAATTTATTTTAAGTTGGGTTCAACATTAGTAGTTTTTTTTCGTCTGATCTGTAAGATTGTATTTACAGGGTGAATTACAGGGATCTGAGAATGCAGGGATAAATTGCTAAAAGAAGTCAGAGGGAATCAGAAACATAAGAAGTAATCAGTTAATCTCTCAGATTGTAATCAAACCTCCAGCTTGGCTAAACTTATTTAGAAGACAAAATTAAGATGAACAGTAAAAATATTACTCTGTCTATAAATTGTGATAAATGTTGTAAACAGACCTACTTTTCTGATGCATTCACTCTCAGGGTTGACCTACAAATAAAGTGGTTTAGATAATCTTGAAAACTTTTGTCTTGTTTCTTGACCTGTCTGACTCCTTTTTAGCGATGTCGGTCAGATATGAGCAGTCAACATGGTGATCACTATATTTCTCTTTTTTCAAATATTTTATGTCCTCATTGCAGCAGTATGAACATGACTGGAAATGAGGGAAGAGAGAGTTGGAATATCATGCACCCAAGGTCCCCAGTTGAACGACAAACAGTAAAAGCAGCCAAAAATACATAAGTTTCAAATTGTTCTTAACTGAAATAATCCATACCAGCTTGTGTTTAGCAGATGAATCATTCCTCTAGTTAAACTCTGATGTGACTAACTCACTCACTCGCAGACACACTGAATGGCCCAGAGCCACATTGGCATGTCCTCTCTCAGGTCTCCTCGGTCACATGCTGGTCACTCCAGTTGCCTCTCAGCTACAGTTTAATGCATTTGTCCCCCATATTGTGACTTTGTGGGTGACACAATTAAGCAAAGCAAAACTTCATGAAATGTGACGAACTCAAAGGAACTACAAGGCTTTTCAGAGATATGCTATGAAGGTACTGCAGAGATGGCATATTTTTGTACGCCAGTCAGGGAGTTCCCTCTACAACAGGCCAATGGGATATTTTTACTGGATCTTGAATTATTGCAGAAAAAAAGTTCTGTGGCAAGCAAAACTTTAGAATACCTACATGTTTCGTTCAACATGATAATCCTTACAAATACACACCAAAGTTATTCATTTCAAGTGCAAATGTTATCACCAGAAGTAAAAGGCTAATGTTTAATTGTAAACTAACTGCACCATGGTTGCATGACATCAGCACCAACACTCAGCTCCCTACTACATTATATTATGTGGAGAGAGTCCACTAGAGGAAGTGAGACAGTAAATGTTTTTGATATATTTGATATTTTTCAAGATTTTTCTTAATGCATATTTTGAAGTATTACAAATGTTGAATGAGCACAGTATGAAAAGCTTACTCAGTTTTTCAAAACAAAGTTTTCAGAGAATGAAGCACCTTTTTCATACAAAGCTCATGTACTACTATAAATAATGTGTAATATTTAACTCTCATAACTGAGCAGCTTTTTAACACTCCAGGAAAGTACGAAAAGGCTGTTTCAGCTGTCTGCAACTTTTTGGATACTCCCTTTAACATGTTGTTTGTTATCTTGAGAAGCAATGTGTTGTGTCCAAGCCACAGTTGTTAAAACCAGTCAGTGTCCTATGAGGAAGTACCTGCAGCTGAGGGCTTGGTTTAAGTGTGATGACCAATGAGAGAAACCGTTTGCTTTGAAAACAGCAGTGGCAGCTTCCAGAAGAGGTTAGATGCCGCTATAGTTTGTCCATTATACCAGAAATGAAGAATGTTCATTTGAAAAAGAGCAATTGAACGGCACTGAGGACTTTTCTCAATGGAAAAGATGTTCCCACTATTCTTCAGACTGGATTTGGTGCACTGATTACCAACTGTGTCCACTGGTAGCACTCTCCTACTTTGTTATGTAGTTGGCTGATGTTGATGATAAATAATGATAGACTACTTATGAGTTGGTTTATAGTTTAAACCTTTGAACAGATGGATGAAGATGGTTTAAAGAGGTCACATAAGCATTTCCATACTAACTAGTACTTTAACAATTATCCTACAAGCTCCAGAGTGGTCAAAGTATGGTAACGTAAGACTGTCGCTATCATTTCAGATATCAACACATTTCAATCAAGGAGAGAGTAAAGATTGCTCAAAACTGGTATGATGGGATCTGCAGAAGAGCTGTTCCTCTCAAATGGAAAACAAAGTAAGTGAGACATTTTTAATCCACTGTTTAAAGGCTGAAAAGCGTTGACCTTTTTCACTATATATCACTTGGACAGTATGCAGTGCAGCATATGGGAAATAAAATATGTACAAAATAAGAATTTGGAGTTTATTCAATGTACGCGGAACAAAAAATGTGTGATGTGATCTACAGTTATCTAAGTATACAAGTCCTCAAGGGCTATTTCCTTGGTTTTAGTTTTTAAGGTTACGTAAGCCCTGTCCTGACTCCGACTAACAATACTCAACACAGAGACATGACAATGATATTTGTCTTCTTATCCATGTCACTAGAAAGGAAAGAAAGAAAAACTTTCCCCAAATGTTGAACTATTTCTTCAAAAATGTAATGTGTTATTTATCATGCTGACTTTTCTTTCATATTAGTTCACATATTTTCCCTTCAGACTGTTGCCATGGTTGCAGCTGGATGTAGACGCACTGTTTCTGTCTCAGGCTGGGGATATTGGAGCGTACCATTTGCGCAAAGACTCAGGGAGGCTCCAGCGTAACCCATTTGAAATCTACTCAGGCCACAAGGGTGACGTCTGTCACTTTGTTCTGACAGACTCTCACCTGATCAGTGGTGGAAGGTAGCTCATGTCCTAATTGTTCTATTTGTGACTTTATTTGGCTTTGAGATTAAATGTTAGTCATTATGTTACAATCAGGAGCAACAGTTTCAACAGATGCTGGATGTGTGTTACTGAAAAGTGGAAGATAAGGAGACCTAATTCAACTACTATTAATCTCCACAGGCATTATAAACTTGTTGGAGAAATCAAACTAGCCAATCAGCAGTTCCTAGGTGGTTTCTCCATAGTCCCAACATATAGTTCCTTTTTGGCACATGTTAACAGGGACATAGCCTACAAAGTAACCCCTGAGCCTACAGCTGTAAACTGACCTTTTGTTTGAAGCAAAGGAGACCACTTTGTTTACACAGTCTATTAACACAGAGAGATTAAGCAGAAGAACACTCATCCAGCATCCAAACTGGGCCTGACTCCACTTGTGTTACATTGCAATGCAGCATTTTCATTAGCACTCTGTTAAACACAATCAAATAGATGTAAGTGCACATTCCTGGTCTAAATGTTGACTAGGCAGTTCTACTGCGTAGCTAGTACTGTGTACAACAAAACAGAAAATATGATTGTTGCTTTGAGAACAGCATACTGAGATTCCAAAATACTATTTTACAATGTTATGTATCTTCTTATGGCCTTCTGGTGTCTGATAAACCTTTGAGGTTATACATCTGTTACATCTATATAAATCTGAACTCAAACTGGTATTTCTAAGTTATTTTCATTCTCTCATTAGTACCTTTAGTATTGTACCCATACCAATAAAAAACTTTTAAGTCACTAGTCCACACTCTTAGCATGACCTTTAACTGATCACCCTGTGAGCCAGATTCCAAGGAATCCGCTACTGTGACCCGTGTTTCTCCATGCAGGGCAGTTTTCCATCTAAAGATGGCCTTAGCCACTGAACAAACAATAGACTTTTTCAAAAGAAATCCTTCTCTATCTATACATTAACAATAGTTAAAATAATGACACAAAAGGTATTGTGTCCAGTATCACAGCCCATATTTATTTATGCCTTTTCCAAAACAACTGAGGTGTAAAAGTGTTTTTACCAAGCTTGATCGTTAACACATAGCACAATTTTCAAAAGTGGCATTGACATTTTATCAACAATCATAATAGGCTGTTTGTTAGGTGACTTCATGAGTAATAAACCAAAATTAACATTAAGTTGATGAAAATTAACTCAATTTTCCTTTTGACCTTAGAAACAGTAATTTGACAAATAATCTTAACTTAAGACTTGCTTGCTTTTTGAGGGCAATTTTAGACATATCCAGCAGTGATCCTTAATAAGTTTAGGGTTAGGGTAAATACATACAAAGATACAAGGAAGTTTACTTATCATTATACAACATGTTGTATAATAAAATTAAAATGTGGTTCCCTCTTGATTGATTAATTGATTGCATAAAAAATAAAATAAAATTATTAAACATGGAGGAGTGCAGATGACGCAATAAGTAGTCTCACAGCCTGAGGGAAGAAGCTGCTCTGAAGTCTGGTGGTATGGCAGCGGATACTTCTGTATCTTCTGTATCTTCTGTATCTATATCTTCTGTATCATCAGGCCAATCCTAAAAATACCCCTCCTTTTCCGTGTTAGTGATGGCAAGATCCTGGTCCACAGGAGGAGGAGTGACATGATGATGGAGTTATCAGGTCATAACCAGGAAGTCAACTGCCTGGACTCTAAAGATGGACTCATCATCAGTGGATCCCGAGACCGAACAACACGGGTCAGAACAATCCACATTTGTTTCACGAAGAATAATACTGAGCTATCAGTGGTTTATGTCCTTTTGTCTTTTGTCTTCCTTCAGACTTACCTTCACTGCTTTCCACGACACAAAAACTGTTGCTTTTTTTCCAGATTCAGTTTGTCATAAGCTTTATTGATGTTTCAGGAGTATGTAGTTTTATGTGAATATCATAGTATGACTTTTTATTAATGTATTGTAAAACATGCTTACTGGTGACTTGTGTTTATCTAGATTTGGACTTTGACTTCCAGCTGTCCCAGAGATACAATTCCCTTGCATGACCGAGTGTGGTCTGTTGCTATCAGTCCCACACTGAGGTAAGCTTTTTCTCAGTCATTCAAAAGAGTTTAGTAAAAAGGAGCCACAAAGTGGTTGACTAATGTTTGTAGGATGGATCAATTAGGACCTTATTATGAACCTGTCTTGAGTCAAAGTCTATTTCCACTGTACATGTGTCTCAAAGACCTGACCTCAGTAGATGGTGTTAGGGCTAAGGTAAGTTTGAGACTGTAGCTGGCACAGGCAGTTTGATCACATGCAGTGAGAAGCCTGAACGTCTTAACTATTTCGTACAGCCCTTGTAATAATATCATAATTTATACTATTAATGTATTTATTATATATATTATATTTAATATTAATTTATAATATTACATTTCATCTCTATATTACCCTATATATTAATCATCATCATCTCTCTATATACAGTAAATATTAATTTATCTATCTATCTATCTATCTATCTATCTATCTATCTATCTATCTATCTATCTATCTATCTATCTATCTATCT
>JAPZDY010000003.1:569056-580354 GCA_029783645.1 Ctenochaetus hawaiiensis | reverse complement strand
TGAGGGTCCGGCCCCTAAGGTGACTGTCCGGTAAAATTCTGGCCCTCTGACAAATATAGTTGGTGACCCCTGGTCTAGTGTGTTGTTTCCTCTGGTGGAGATGTGGACGTGCTGGTGGAATCTAGGCAAAACAGTTCTGAGGTCCGTTTGATTAAAATCCCCAACAACAATAATAACAGCATCTGGCTGTTTTGCCATGTGACTGCTGATGACCTCATACAATTCCTGGAGTGCACTTTTTGAATTTGCATCCGGTGGAATGTAACCAGCAGCAACAAACACACTGGTGAATTCAAAAGTATTATTATTTTGAATTCAAAAGTAGTTCTGATAACTCTTTGTTACAAATGAATGTTAACATTTTTCAACTGTTGTTCTGCTTAAATCCCTTCTTTTTGAATTATTTGAAAATTAAATGACTGAACAGTTACACACATATAGACACACACATACTCGCGCACACAGAAACAGACACACACAAGATGAATGTTATCAGTTTTCTGTCGTGGTTCTAGTTTTTCAGCTCTTTCAAAATTATGTTTGAGTGTTCAAAAATGAAAAAAAAACTTTAAATGAGAAATCATTTTTATTGAGCAAAATATAATACAAAATGTAATTCAAATGATTATTCCATAACAAAATGATAATAAATTGTTTAAACACTACTTATCATATAGTAGCCTTTGTAAAAGTAAGCAATTCCCTTTTTAAAATGCTCCATTATAAGTACATGTCCATTCAATATGGCACTTAGCTAAAAGTTAAGAAATATTACTAGCAAGAGCAATTGAGTTATCTAGTGTAAATGTACTGACTTAACAGCCAAATTGCCACTGACACTCTTAAAGTGATAATTGTTTTATCCGTAACAACGCATAATATTCTTTAAAATGGTTACGTTTTGTATGAAAATCCAAACAGAGTAATTGTAACTTAACCAATCAGATACTTGCAACGTGATGCTATCTCTGTCTATAATGTAGCAGAGTTAAGAAGAAATAACCTAGCATAAAATTAAAATAGTAAAATATGTCAGAGATTTCAAAAAATAAACTACATTATACTTAGAAACAATAATGAAGTAAAACATAATCAAGCAAAAAACTGTTATTAGTTTTAAACTGTTCATTAGATTATGTTAATATTGTTAAAAACAGCTGTAGTCTATGTTTTAAACATGGCTGGACCTAACAGGGTGATATTTACTGCTGGCTTAATCCACCGGGTGTGACTGCAATGCATCCCAGCAGAAACACAGCCATTGAAGCCGATCATAGTCATTCTTGATAAGACTTTGCCAGTATTTCAGCTACTTAGTTTAGCTTCCCTGTTATGTCTATATTCCATAAATATCACCACAATAACCTGTTTTAAACAAAAACCTTTCACACTGCACATGTTTGAAAAGAATTGTGAATCCTTGAAATCTCTGCCTCAATGTCTCAGTGGCTGTTATACAGTTTTGACATGTATGTCACAGTTTAAAGACTAGAGAAGCACTATATAAATGTAGGCCATTTATCACATTTTCATAGTCAACTATATTGTAGCTTTAGGTCATGTGTATTAAGTAAATACACACACACACATACACACAGTAACAGTTTAGATACACCAGAAATAGGGACAAACAATAAGTGGCATACAAACTGCTGCTCAGGTTTCAACCCTAATTCCAAGCAAAGTTGAGACGGTATGTAAAGTATTTATAAAAACAGAATGCAATCATTTGCAAACAGTGTATAACAGGAGCAGTTTGTTTTGCTCAACCCACTGTATCCTTTACATAGATGTGTGTGTATTGTATTGTCAAGATGGTTAACCTTGCCCCAGTCTTGTTTGCAAACAACTGAGCCTTTTCAGGATACCCTTTTTATCCCAAACTGTCATCACATTACCAATTAACCAGTTTACCCATGGAATGGTCCAAATTTGTTTTTTTTGGAGCCTTCCACAATTTTAGCTGTTTTTTGTTGCTCCTGTCCCAAACTGTTTGATGCTATTGGCATCAAATTTAAAATAATCACATATTTAAGAAAAACCCAAAAGTTGATGAGATAAAATAATAAATACATTGTCTCTATATTGATGTCAATTAAGCAAATGCAAAAAAGGAGTAGAATATGTGCTCATTCTGTTTTATTTGTTGTGCACAGCATTACACTTTTTGAAATTAGTGTTTTATTTTGTTGGCTTGGTAAAAGGCTTGGGGCCTTATTTTGAAGATCTTGGAAGCATAGTCTTAAGCACACAGTGCCAACCAATGTCAACCATCAAATCAATCAGTGTGTTTTCTCTTATTCCCTTTACAAGCCAGGTGCACTTGAACATGGTTCAGTGCTATTTAGATGGCAAAGGCAATCAGTCACCAAAGTTAGCGTTTTTGTGCTGAGGGAACAAATCTGCTCGTGCACAAGTTGAAGGCATGTAAGAAGATTTACAAGAGAAGCAGTCATGTACTGAAGCTTCCTGAGGTGAAGCAGGTGTGGGAGAAGATAGCAGCAAGCATATTCTCATCATCTGGTGTCACCAGAGCATTTGCACAATGTTGAAAGAGGTATAATGAAGTCAGAATAGGGGGGAAGCAAAAGTGATCCACTAAACACCAACAACACTTGCTAAAGGACAACAACATAGAAATTGGTTGTCCTGCTAGTACCTAGTACATCTTCATTAAAATACTGTCAACAATGCAAATCGAGGTTTAAGTAGGCAGGATGGTCACCTATCACCATGCTGGAGGTGAGTGATGCAGACAAGTAGCAAAAGAAAAAGCTGAACTACAGATGAGGTACTAAAGGCAGTTGAGAAAATTTTGTGGGAGAGAGAAACTCCTTTGGGCATGGCATTCAGGCTTTGTAACTTTGCAGACTTTTCACAAAAAACTATATACATACAAAAAGGAAGGGAAAAAGAAAATGACCTTCTTAAATTACAAACAGCCTATTTTTGATGGATGCTGCATCAAGCTGCACAGGGAAGTTCAAACAGAGAACTCAGAAACATCAGGTCTATTTTATAAAACATATGGAGTCCTAATTATCAAAGCTGACCAAAAATGTGGAAAGAGTATTTCTACAACATAATGCGTGGAGGACCATTAAAAAATACATTCTAGTCTCGTCTTCTAGTCCTCTAGACTTTTTGTGAGTAGTACCTGTCCTTATAATGAAAATTCCATCACTTTAACAGACAGATGTAGCCAGCTGTGTTACAGATACAATGTCTGAAAAGAGCAAACCAGTGGATATATTTTCTACAACTACAGTACTGCAAAAAAACAAAAACAAAAAAAAACACTGAAGCCCTTCTCAAATAAGAGAGCAAAAATTTGACTCTTAATTTGTGTTTTGGTGGTCATTCATGCCAAGTAGCGTAGAGCAAGTGTCTACACATTGCTGTGTATCAATTTCCTGCCAGACTAGGTGGGTATCCTGACTTTTTTGCATCAGGGGCATGCTACACTGACCACTAGTGTAGAGAAGGGGGGCTGGTAGGAGCCAGTGAAGGGAGAAGCTGCTCTGAAGAGAGGTGAGAACAGGGAGGGGGTTAGAATTGTTTTGTCTAGAATTCGTCAAGCACAACTACAAAGATGTGGCAGGGGCCAAAAGCGCTTTTGAAAGTTTCCAAAAGGAAAAATTTTTTGTTGGATAAACCGTCCCCAATTCCCCACTTTCTCATCACTGATGGGGGAGGACGACCTTTGACCTCCAGTATCAAAGTACAGGGTGATGCCACAGCAGCCACCCAGCCAGCCAGAGCCTCCCCTCTCCAACTGCACCCACCCCACCATCACCACCCAACCTCACACACTCCAATTTCACCCCCACTGCTCTGCCCCACTCAACTGCAAGAAAAAGCCTGAATTTCATGTCTTTCTCTTTGGTCTCTCCCGAGCTGTCCCTGTGGCTCAGGAGTCAAGAATTCAATTAGTTAAAAAAAGAGAAGAAAAGAGCGAGGCTGCAACAATGCAGCAATAAGGGGGCAGAATGTGCGTTCCCACACGCTAAATACAGGGCGCTTTCTCCTGGGGCCCACAGAGCCAGAGGACCTACACCGCAGGAGGCGAGAATAATCACAGCTCCCTCTGAACCCCCTCATTACACACAAACACTCACTCACACACACACCTTACATTCCAGATAGCTTCATGCAGACATGTATTACAGGCAGACATTCTCTTGAAGAGAGACACACCTTCCAGATGCCCCACACTTACACATAAACACACACTGAAAGAAACTTTCAGCACATACACACACACACACACACACGCACACACACACACACAAACCCACACACACAGAGCACATAAAGACCTCTCATTATATACTGGCCTCATACAGGTGTTCTCAAGTCTCAGGTTTACAAGGGAAAAGTGTTTTCTTGTATTTGCAAGACACACTCTACCTTGTGTTAAATATGATACAAATATGAGCGTGAACAAACAAGAAGTCTGTTTCGAAATGTTCAAAACAACTAATACATACAAAATATTCTTTGGTAGAGATTAATATTTTTCTTCAGTTTTCCAGATTTTTACTAATACAGTATGTCACACAAGATTACATGTTGATAACATGCCCACATATTTTCAGCTTGCTAAAAATCAGCCTTCTATAATGATCAGGTAAAACCTCTGGGTAAAAAACCCCAAAGAAGTGCAAACATTGTTTGTCTCTCTTTCTAAGAGTTTGAGTAATTACTTTTTTGTATTATATTCTCTAATTTAATATTATTTATATCACCGAGATAGAATATAACTGTAGTAAGTCTGATGCAAAAAATCATTATCAGTTTATCTATCAATGTTATTTTTTTCAGATTGTTTTGTCTCAAAATAGGGTTGTGTTGGGTAATATGACTCAAAGCAATATCAATTTTTGGGCTGAAAAAAATATATTGATAAGTCTTGTGAGAGAAAATAATCACCAATATGATAATGAGTTAGTCTGTTCAGTCATTGACGAAGCAAAAATTCTCACCATTCTGTGCCTTACTTTTTAAAACGTGATGTTTTACTGCTGCTTTCGGTATGCCACTGTAAATTACTTTTGCTTTTGACTAATACTCAGACATAAGAAGACATTTAATGAACATTAGTGAAATTTTTGGGAGTACTAAATTACTTTAATTACTCATAAAAAAAATTAAAATAAAATAAAAAAGCTGCAGCCTGAATCTCAATATTATATTAACAATAACAATTACAATATTAACAAGAATATTTTGCAATCTTAATACTGTAAATAAAACAAAACGGTGAAAGTATAAAAATTCATATGTTAAATGTGAAAAAGAGATTTTAAGTAAATGCTTATCATTTATAATGGTTATTTTACTCTTTCATTGTATTCAAAATGTTTTTATTACAACTGCTCTTATAACATTTTATCTCAGAGCACAAAATCATGTCCTAAAGTTATTAGTTTCCTCAGACCCACAGGCCAAACCCTATCCAAAAGCTGGTGCAAGTAATTTTTTTCCAAATGATTTAAATCATTTTGTTATTGCTCAGTTTATGGTAAATATTTTCCTCATTTAGTTCTTGTTAGTTACTTTAGTTTTGCACTTCTTGCAAATGTTCAATTTCAAGCTAAAGCACTAAATCCAATCTGTAATCTTCCTGGTTGTTACTGATAGACATGTTTATTTGTTTAATATGTATATTTAGTTGAGCCAGGTTTCACATTTTGAGTCATTAACAAAAATCACTGGACCCAAAGTGGACGTGTATTGATCTAGGCATGGAACCCAAACAGCGTGGGAGTGTGTGATGTGTCATGGCAGCAGTGTTATTCATACAGCACATTATCCTAATGAGCGTCACTCCCACCACATTTTGAGCAGGACAAAGCTCTGTGATCACTGAAGCTCTGCTTCTAGTGCTTCCCAATTTAAAACTTGTCAGTCGCGCTCCTCACTGACCTCCACCATACAAACACTTGTTACAGAGACCTCCTTTCACTGATGCGCTTCATAAATGTTACCAAATTACCATGGATTCTGACTTAAACTCATTTTGGCTTAAATATGCTGTTGTCTCATTTGTTTCAAATGAGTGTTTGGTTTTCAAGCAACCTATTAATTGAATTGCTTGTTCAAAAGAAGTTTTGCTTTGCTCCGGTCTTCATGGGGATATAGCTCAGTGTAATGAAGTGTGTTACCTCTTGATGGAGGTCCTAGGTCATTTCTGAAAATCCATCAATTAGTAAACATTAATCTATCAATCAGTCAAACCTTCATAGTTAAGGAAATGTTTTTTTTGTTTAAAGAGAGAACTGTGTACAAAAATAGCATACACAATATGCATTTGGCCATACAGAAAATACCCACAAAGAAGTTAGACATTAGTTTCACATTACCTGTAGAACTTATTAAGCAAATACTTGAGCATTGTCCTAAAGTTTTGTGCAGCTCATTCCATTTATAAGGTACATAGTAGCTGAAACTATCTTCCCCAAGCTCAGTCTGAACATGTTGTACATCTTAGGTTGAAATATCCACTGACCTGACATTTAACACTATGTACTGTCTTCATATGAGATCAGAAAAAGGGGCTGTATTTGCAGTAGAATCTTATAGATAAATGATATGCAGCTCCGTGCAGCTGACCCTCTCTCAGTTTAGGAGAACCATCTTGCCTTTTCTTATAAGACACAGTGATGAGTGAAATAATCAGCTGTGATTAAACATAGTGTAATGTCATGACAGAGACAGAGGCATGCACAAACACAGTATATTGTGTAGTGGTCTTCCAACTAGCAAATGAGAAACATTATTTACATTATTTAAGTACAAAAATTTAATTTTGACCTCCAGTTTGCCTGTCAGGTGTTCCATGTGCATCTTAAACAGCACAGCCAGGTTCAGAAATTGTTACAATACTTAGTAAGCTTAGATCAGAAAGAATAAATTTGTCTGGATTTTAGCAGACCTATTCCGAAATGGAACTAGCTATTGGACCTCAATTAGTCCCAATTCACTGCTGTTAAAAGGATTAGAAGTTTAGGGAAGCTAATGGAAGCTAGTTTTAAAGATAATTGATGTTGCGTTTTATCTTGTCATAGTTAGTGCATTCACTTACTTTTATAATTATTCCTTGCTTTTGCTACAGTAACACTGTGATTTAGCATCCATAGTACTGTTACCATATAAATGTCACTTGTGGCAAAACTGGCCGCTGTTTATCAAAAGTGACACATTCTCACTTTAACAGATGTCTTGCATTTTGAAACCACATACTTTATATCACATTGTGGGCAGTTGTTATAGATGTTCTGAAGTTTTGACCAGAATCAGCTAGCAAACATTAGCATGTTGTTGTGTCTACTGTGTGTGTATAGTGTGGGTGATTGAGTTGAGTCTCAGTCTGTTCCAGTTGAATGAACAGAGCTGAGGGGCCGGTTGAGGAATGTCCTGGTGACCTTACACACAGGAGACACAAACAGAAGCCGAAAGGACCACAGGGGGTGAGGATGGGACAACAGGGTCTGGGCATACATGTGTATGCGCGTGCGTGTTTCCATGCATAACAGAGTGAATTTGTGTGAGAGACAGTCCATGTTTAAGTGCATGCATATGTTTTCTCATGCATATCGGTGGGTAAGAAAGGGCTAGAGGGAGCAAGGGAGACTGAGAAAGTAAAAGAGAGCAAGAGAGAGTATTTGTTTGTGCATGTGTGTGTGCATGTATGCATGCATGCGAGTGTGTGTCAGCAGGGGTCAGCACTTGCACCCTTTGACCATTGTCTCCCTTCCTGACCAATATAAAAGCATCATAACCCTTTGAGCTCAGACATATTTAGAAAGCAGATAAAAGCACTTTTTACAAACTAGATACACGGCAGACACAAAGCCCGGGGTCAAGCGCAACAAATTAACAACCCACTTTGTGACAGGAGGTGGGGGTGGTGGTTGACTGGGCAAAGCTAAACCGCCCCTTGGGGTCCAGAGCCAAAAGCCTCCACATTCCCAGAGCAGGGTCGTGGGCTGTTCTCTTGCATTCATTTGTAATTGGTTCTAGGGGCAAAGGCTGGGATAAATACTGACTTATATTTTTTGTGCTTGTACGTTATCCTCCGAATATAAGACTTTTTGGAATCCACCAATTCCAACAAAAGTCTTCTATTAGGACATTATAAAAGGCAGGAATTCAAATTATTCTTTAGTGAGGATCATAAGTGCAATCAAAACCAGTTTACACATATCAACATCTCAGGGTAAAAATCGCTAGGGGAAGTGTATATTACATTTAAACATTTATGTTTAAATTATATATGGCATATATGTAGGATAAGATATGATTAGGAGCACAAAAAAAATTGCATTGATTCTTAGATTCATACTGAAATTAATCATCAAAGAACAAAAGCTTGGATCACACTTCCAAAAAAGTTTGGGACACTGTGTTAAATGTAAATGTAAACAGAATGGAATAACTAGCTAAATGTAATGTTCGCAAACCACACTTTTAAATCGTTCCTCAACCTACGTGGTAATATCCTTAATATAATCATGTGTTTCACAAAATGATGAACCTTTCCTTTTATACCCAGTCATGGTACAATCACCTGCAAGAACCAGGGCTAGGAAAGCAGTTGAATACACATGAAAAAAAAACAAACTTTTAATCAGTATCCGTCTGCAATCCCTTTCAGTGTATTTTAATCTACCATCCAAATAGTCCTAGTAGCTATTTTGCAAAGTAATTTAGTGACCTTTTATCATGTACTTTTAAGTTAGCCGAATTTTTGCATCTGGGTGATTTCAACATTTTTGTTGATTATGCTTCAAATACATTGGCTTCTGTATTTATTAGCCTTAGTGAATTTTTTAACCTAATTTATGCAACCAGCTCTACAAAAAAGGAGGGCAAACTCTGGAACTTTTTTTAAATTAGATCATAGATCATGTGTTTTATATGACTTGTCTTTTTGTTTTGATATTTACCTTGTTTAATTAAGTCTTGCATACGCAACCATCTGGCTACTGAAAAATTCTTAGCTGTCTTTTTTAACAGGCCTTTTATCAAGTCAAATAGGGATCTTGATGCACAAGTTTAATCCTTAAATGAGCACTGCCTTTCAGACCTGGATAATGTCACTCTGACAAAGCCCAGATTGGCCCCTCCAGATTAATTCCTCCCCCTGGATGAACTACAGTTTATTTACTTTTCAAATAACCTCTCAAAAAAATGTCGTACTTTTGGAAGTCCATTTATCTACAGTATCAGTTTTTGCATGTTTTAAAAACTTTTAACTGGTTTTAATTATGTGGTTAAGAATGCCAGAGCTACTTATCCAAAAATCCCCTCTTTCACACCTTAAATAATATTGTTTCTCCTACACTACTTGCTGTTACCACTTTTTTGGTTAATGAGTGCAACCAATGTCTAACAGTCTTTGTTAGAAAAATCAATAGCATATGGGCAAACATCCCTCCTTGTTCCCTAAAATCCTCTGCCTGTACCAGCCAACAATGCTGGCATGCTTGTCTCATTTTAGGAACTGTTCAAATCTAGTCAGTGCTATGAAAACATCTACATCACACTAATGTTCCTGACATTGTACAGTTATTCCTTGACACTGGTTGTTTTAAATCACTAATTGTCTTTTTTGATCCATGTGTACTCCTATAATTTACAACTTGTTGACATGTGGTCATGTCCCATCTTACTTCAAACAAGCTGCTGTCTCAAAACAACAAATCTTGGACATTTCAAAACGTGAGAACTACAATCCTACTTTTAAGCTACTGTTTAGGTCTCAGAAAAAATGTTTGCTAAGCAGCTTTTATCTGTTCTAGAAGGGCACATAATTTTTGATAAATTCCAGTCTATAATCTGCTAATGTTGAAACAGCTCTCTCGCATTTTCAAATGATGTTTTAATGCGGGCTAATGCAGGAGAATGTGGACCATTGTATTTTAATTGAGAGGCTCAGACATTTGGTGGTAGTCTTTGGAACAGTGTTCTTAATACCTGTTGGAACCATTAGACCTTTAGCATAGGAATTGATAATCATCACTTATCAACTGAATCCTTGTTTTGCAGTGTGTTTCCAAGTGAACCACAAGGTTCTGTCATTGACACAATACTGTTTGCTCCATTCTTTGTCCGGTTTGGAGGGTTATGAGAAATTTTTAATGTAGCTCCTGTCATTGCAATGCAGACGACACATTATTTTTACATTTCTCTCACGTGTAGTAATATTTCAGAACAGCTGGCTGTTTTAAACTGCTTCAACTCTGTAAATAATTGGATGGCTGAAAATGGCTTACAACTAATACTGATAAAAACAAATTTTTATTTCAGCCATATTTTTTCTCCCTACCTCTGTGATCTAGTGTTTCTTCACTCTAGACCTGGAGTCTTAGCCATCATGTTAGCTGTTTAGTTTGCTCCTGCTTCTACAGCTAAAGAATATTGCCAAACTAAGGACCATTGCACCCAAACCTCAGTTAGTGAAGATTATATGTGCATTTATTATGGCTGTTACTCTCATTTCACATATGTACTAAACACTTAACCTATAAACTGGAAAAAAAGAAGGAAAAAAGGGAGTTAAGAAAATAACCAATAAAATCAGTACTTACAGTTTTAGTTGAATTCTTTTAACATCTCTGTCTAAAATTCAGTCCCTATTCTCAGTTGACATAGAACAAAATTACATATTTCAGCTCTTATTTCCTATGATGTATTTTTCCATTATTTTTTTAACTTTTATTCTATGAACACTTGAAGTATTTTTGTTTAAATAGAGTTAAACACACATGTTAAGTCCTCTTACAAAAATTTTCCTGTTCTACTGTCAGACCACTGCATCCGTTAAAAATATCGATTGATCAGCCTCAGTTTTCATAGGAACTGTTCCCGCAGTGTAAAGTATAAAGCCTCTGTCTTTGGGATCTTTTTTTTTTCATTTTTGTGGTCCAAAATTCTGTGTTGTCCTTAAATATATATATATTCATTGTTTCAGATTACTCTTTTGTTAGTTATGAAGTCCTGGTCAAAAATGCTGCCGATACTAGCAGTATCCAACAAAGTTGACCTTTTTTGTTGCAGACATGGTATCTCACACATCCATCCAAGCACATCTAGTAGAAATACAATGCTGTATGACATTGACAACTGAAAGGTCACTCTTGGTGACCATGTGAAATAAACGAAGTAATTATAATAATAACAGTAATAATGATAATAATTCCTCCAAACTTTTTCTCCTATTATTATTATTATTATTATTATTATTATTATTATTATTATTATTATTATTATTATTATTATTATTATTATTAT
>JAPZDY010000003.1:546925-560161 GCA_029783645.1 Ctenochaetus hawaiiensis | reverse complement strand
GGCAATAAGTATTGCCATCCCTGCCCGGCGCCTCTCACCAGTGGCAACTCCAGAGTGGAAGAGAGTCCAACCCCTCTTGAGAAGACTGGTTCCTGAGCCCTTGCTATACGTTGAGGTGAGGCTGAACTTCTCAACCTGGCACACCAGCTGAGGCTCCTTCCCCACCAGAGAGGTGACATTCCACATCCCTAGTGCTAGCTTCTGCAGCCGAGGCTCAGATCGCCAAGGTCCCCGCCTTCAGCTGCTGCCCAACTCACACAGCACCTGACCCCTTTGGCCCCTCCTGGGGGTGGTGAGCCCACGGGAAGAGGGTCCCACAATGGGCTGTACCCAGCCGGGCCCCATGGGAGCAGGCCCAGCCACCAGGCGCTCACCATCGAGTCCCACCCCCAGGCCTGGCTCCGGGGGGGGAGGCGGCTCTGGTGACTTGCATCCAGGCGAGGGGACTCTGAACCATTTATTATATTCATCATTAGGGGTTTTATAAGCTACACTTTGTCTGGTCCCTTCCCTAGGACCTGTTTGCCATGGGTGACCCTACCAGGGGCATAAAGTCCCTGACAACTGAGCTCCTAGGATCATTGGGACACGCAAACCCCTCCACCACAATAAGGTGGTAGCTCAGGGAGGGGTCAGGCAATACCTGTTAATAAGGACATACCCTTGTGGCAAACCTGTAGAAGATGGAAGAGCCTCTGATAAAACCCAATTCACCCTCACACTGTGTGTCCGAGCTGTTAAAAATTCTATCAGGCCAGGATTTATATTGAACATGGTCTGTAATCTACCTGCTATAATGTGAGGCTGAATGCAACTAAAAACAGAGGAAAAGTCAATTAAAAAGAGGCATACATAAAATTTTGCTTTCTCAAGGTAAAATAACATTCAGGCCTGTGCAAATTGCAAAGTGCATCATCAACCCCTCTGTCAGATCTATAGGTAAAATGTAGAGGATCTAGATGATCTTGGAAAGAACTCAGTAGTTCACCCTTCACAATCTTCTCATCATCACCAAAGAAGTGAGAGCTACAGGTTGGGGGTTGTTAAGTGACAGTGAAACTTTGTTTTTTAGCCACCAGAGTGGTGATAGAGTCTTTTCACAGATGAGGAACCTTACAGAGACAGTTTGAAAATGGAACAAAAAATATCAGCCAATATCTGCACAATGCTTAGGTACACAACCCCAATGCCATCTGGGCCAGCTACTCTGACAAGGAACAACATTCCTTTAAACAGATAGCCTGTCAATAAAATTAAGTATGTCAGAGCATTCATAAAAAGTAGTCCATTCATCAAAAAGGACATGTCAGGCTTGCCATTCAGGGTTAAAGAACAACTTCTAGAGTGCATTCCCATTAATAACTTTACCCCTTCCCAAGTTGGGCGTGAGTTATCCGCACTCAGAATCCTCTCCAATTTGTCCTTACATCAGCATTTAGTGGGTTTAAATTCCCATTTTACTTATTTTTGCAGTTCTTTGTACAGAGACACATCTCTGTGAATACAACTTATATTCTGCTGATTGATTGTGTTTTTCACAGATTTGGATAACCAAGGGTTATTATTAAGATAAATGGAAATCAATTTCCAAGGGATAACCAAATCCTCACAAGAAGTGACAAGCATTCTTAAACGTGTCCCAGTCAGTACAACTGTAACACTCCTGGAGGCATTTGTTAGAATAAAATCATCCAACCAAAATAGAACTAAACACTGCTCCAGCCTCTGTTTTTTCAGGACCAGCCTGTAGGATGCTAGTAAATAAAGGACGCTATGATCTTACATCCCAAAAGGAGCTCTGTAGAGGGATTTGAAAGTTCCCTTAAAAGATCCATAAACAGGTCCAAACACTTCCCCAATCATGTTGCACCAGTCACATATTGATAAAAGTTGCACAAGGATTTCCCTGGTCTGCAATGATTATAATCACCCATGATAAAGTTAGGTGCATTAGACACGATCCTCTGAAGCCAGTGAACTGACATTAGCATAGTTTGCGTTGCTAAGTCAACATAAGCTGTTGGGTGAATGTACACCAGCATAACAAACAAATGTGGGAATCCCCTCTACAAGTAAAAGGATCACTGTGTTGCACCAGTTCTGATTAACATAAAGGCACACACCTCCACAGAGGGATTAACTGACACCACTACGTCCCTGTCAAGGTGGAATGGTTTCTGAAGCTTGCAGTCCCCAGATTGGACTGCAAGTCATGATTCCTTGAGCAATGTCTCAGTAAAAGCAAGGAGAAAATGATTTAAATTCCGTCTGAAATTCGGTGCTCACTTGGAGCTCATCAATTTTGCTGTGAAATGACTGGGCATTTACGAGGATGATAGTGGCCTGCTGCTGCTGCTGCTGCTGCTGCGTGTTGCTGCTACTAGCGCCATCAAACATCTTATCTGGAATGTTTACTGGTATAAACTGGAGCAGATACCCTATCCTTGGAAGGATATTCATTTTTACTATTTCAACAAGTCCTAGGAAGGGTAACCATCTCTACTGGAGAGTGTCTTTTTTAATACTAGAAAGAAGAGCACCATAACTTCTTGACCCTAGATCAGTGAGATCCTTTGGTATCTGCACACCTAGATATTTAATACTTTCTGCTTCCTTGATATCATATTAATTTTTGAATTTCTGACTGGTTGCAAAATTAAATTTTAGGAGTTAGGATTTACAGGGGTTCAATTTTACCCAGATACTGATCCAAATTCTGACAGAGTGTGCAATAAAGTGAGTAAACCAGGACATTTTACACAAACAGGGCCGTTTTGTACTCCCCTGCCATTGCAACTGCTTGTATCTTATCATTTTGTCTGATCACTTGAATTAAAGGCTCTATAAAGAGAGCAAACAGGAGAGAATGAATGGGATACAGTTTTAAGGCATGACGTGGAAGCAGCCTCCGTGAAATGCCTTAAAAGTTGATTATCCTGCTTATGCCATCATCATTACCAAAGTAAATAATTAATGAGAACATTTATTTAATTTTTTATGCTCTCTGCAGTTAAAATAGAAAGTTTTGAACATGCACCACCTCCATTTCCCTAGTAAATTGGCCAGCATGTTTATCAGCAGGTTTAGCTGGCCAGGCAGCCATGTCACTGTCCCCAAATCAATAACAAAATTCAATACCAAAATAACTGGTGAATATTATTGGCTGGAAAAAAAATGCAACCGCAAACCAAAAGGGGATAATACATACTATGGCAGAGGATTGTTGCTTATCGGATTGACAGGAATGCAATATCTGTCAGGAGAGGCCATTTACATGCAATTAGGAATGTTTACATGGACGCTAATCAGAGACATCTGAAAAAAAAATTGGTGTTTTCTCCCATGTGTGGGTGGAAGGTCCCGGAACATACATTAAAGTGTTTTCCATCTCATCCATTACATGTGAAATAGGTGAAAGGTTTGGAGCTGATTTTGTTGAGGGGAAAAAAAAGAAAAGCATTTACACATGAGACTAAATTGTTTGGATAATACAATACAAACATACAGCACTGTCACAATCTGCTGAACTGGTTGTGTTTTGTGATTTGTTGTTGTGTTTTAACTCGTTGCAGTTGTAATTTGTCCTTCAGGGCCACCGCACATTCACACTTTAGGGCAAAAATGAGGTGCAGCACAGATGTTGTCTGATAAGACCTGGGTTCCATAAGAGTTTTAGTTCCAGGTGTTGGATGAGGTTGAGTTTGCAGCTTTGTGTAGAGCAGTCTAGATCATCCAAAGCAAACTAAGAAAAAAAATTCTAAATGTAGCTAGCTTTGTGTACAGGGACTTGTTGTAATGTAAAGATGACAAAAGTAACAAAATCATGTTTTGAAGAGAACTGCTTTTTAAAATACATTTTTGTGTTAGAACATTAAGAATTCTTTTTCAGAACCAAAGGTCCAAAACGTTGGGATAAATGTAAATACTGTAAAGGGATACAAGACAGGTTAAACATTCTGATGTAATAATGTTATAACAAATAAATTAGTATTTAAAAAGGCATTTTTAAAAAGTTGTCTCGAACTGAAAGTTGTTCTAAAATTTTGTTTATGGTTAAACCATGAGAATTAATATTTCTGAATAGACATTTTGAAATACTAATCCTTCAATTTAATATAAGTTCCACTTGTATAAATTTCTTAGTTTTGAGTAATAGCAACTTGCATGCACTTGTAGACACACCACTTTACCCTAAATTTCAGTATTACTTTCAGACATTGGGATAACTTCTCCTTCCGTGGCACACTTACATAGACCCCTAGACATCTACCAGCACGTGCATGTACCTTTGAATTAAGATCAGTCTGATCCAAAACATTGAAAATATCACTATTAGACATGCAGCACCAAACAATGACCAGAAATACAGCTGCTGCCACTGCCAGATCATAGACACGAGATGGCATGCTTTCAGGATGGATTCCAGGAGACTCCTCTGGTCTTCCTGAAATATAGTACAGCACGGTGCTAAATATTTACAGGTAGATGAATAGACTAAAGTCTTCTCTGTGTTTATCTTAATCTTCATTTTATTTAAATAAATAAATTATGGTTTTCATTCTTCTTTAGAAGTTAATCTGCCATTCAAGCAGTAACAAGTTTATTTTAATATGGTTGATGCTGAGCAATAAATATTGTTTAGACCAAGATTCCAGTTCTAAAAGAGGGCAAAGTTTTTTATATTAAAAGGAAAGTAATAACTCAAATGATGTTACAAGATGGAATGAGAATGAGTGAACGAATATATGCCTGGTTTAAAGTGTC
This sequence comes from Ctenochaetus hawaiiensis, assembly GCA_029783645.1. Taxonomy (NCBI): domain Eukaryota; kingdom Metazoa; phylum Chordata; class Actinopteri; order Acanthuriformes; family Acanthuridae; genus Ctenochaetus; species Ctenochaetus hawaiiensis. The sequence goes on along the minus strand of JAPZDY010000003.1, from coordinate 555,397 downwards.
TTTAAAGTCTTTGGATTTTAGATCATATCGCAAAATTGGTCATAAAAATTTAATTGGATATTTCTTTTCTCATTGTTGACTCCTATCTGAGCCATAACATTATTATTTTACACTTTCATTTGGTTGGCACTAATGGACTAACTGCAGTTTGTAAAACTTGTTGGTGACAACTAGAAAGGATGGGGGTTATGATGCCAGACACCCCTTCAGTTTATGCGGCCTTGATTTTAATTTTTATTGAACACTTTCCCTTTTTCTTTCAATTGCAATTAATTCTATGTCTTTTTTTTCATCTCGGACTGTACAAAGAGGTATTATGATCATCCATATAGAGGGGGATCCCACACAAGTGGTGCCATTGGAGCAGCACCCAAACTTTTCACAGTGTCTTCACTCATGGCTAAACACAGAGGGGGAAAAAGCATCAAAGAGAAAGGACCCTGACCATCACTCCCTCTGTTCCTCTGTTCCCAAGGGAGGTTTTTTGTTTTTTGTTTTTTTTTACAATCAAATGGCCAGGCTAGGATTCCTGACATTCCTGGAACTGTAAAGAGCTGGGTGAAATGTCTGTGCTGGGATGGACGCCTGTTATACAAATTGGAGTGGTATTGTCTTTGTGGTACACACATGTATGCAACATTTTTAGGGGTGGTCATTGTTGATGGGTCCCAGCAGCCAGCACCCCTCCTTTCCACTGTCTCTCACATTCCTCCCGCTGCAGCAAGCTCAGAAGTGCAAGCTAAATTAGGTGGACATGCAGCAGGTTGTGTGGCTCCCCTCTGTTTGTTTTAGGTTTAGTAAAAACCTCAGCAGGGCGTCTTTTCTCTACCTGTCTGATGGCTTTTGACAAGAGGTCCTGTTCCCAGTGCATCCCCATGCTCCTGTTTAGAGCTCAGACTTACCGTCACAAGAGCCACCAACCACTTCTGTCACAAACACACACACACACACACACAGGGCTTTTCTTTAACCGTCCCCGCACAGGATTATTCTCTTTGCTTCTCTGTTTTTTTAACATTGCCAATTCATTATTGATTCCTTTTACAACCTGTGTGTGGCCCCTGAAGCCATGCAACTCCTGCAGTGAGACCAGACAGGCAGAAATCAGGACTTAGACCCTGTATGTCACACAGCCAGAAGCCCCTTCATAACAATCACTAAGTCTGTGCCCCCCAGGGCCAACGGTCTGTCCATCTTACAAAGTGGCTGCCATGCTGCAGCGCAAACTGCTTTGTTCTTAGTCAGAAAGATTATTTTTCTATTAAAAAAACACTCTGTTCGTTAAAATTGTTGTCCTTTCAATGAGATCTTTTGCATCAGGCTTAAATTGCAATTCCAGTTGAGATTGACTTGCAAATTTGGTTATCTTTATTGTCATTTTGGCCATTTAGTCTTTCTGTTATGTCTTGTTCATCTAAATTAAGAGGTTTTTAAGCTTAATTACAGTGTAACATGCCTATATTCCTAAACCGTGTTGTCTTGTCTGTATTATGGTGGTTTGATCTTGCTGACTTAGTTTTAAATTCCTTGTTGTTGTTGTTCATTTAGGCATGTGGTCTATGATTAAAATGAGTCATGTTCCTTGTGTTTATTGTTTTTATAATGATTAATAAGTAACATTACTAACCTGCTGAGTTCTAGGAATATGGCTACTATGAAATTTTACAAGTCAAGAAGCACAGGTGGGACACAAACCAAAGGTTTACCCAAAAGATCTAAACCACTGTTTTTGAATAACACTGAATGTTTGTTACCTGAATGTGTCTGAACAGTCCCTCATTGCACTACCAACAGTTTGAGTGTGTATGCTCACTAAAGAAGTTGGACGAAATTGGATGTAAAAAAATTGGATGTAAAAGACTTGCGCAGACAAGGTTTTTTGCTACAAGTGGGTGAAAGGGGACCCCTGAGCTCCTAAAGAAGACTTGGACATGAAAGATGCACCAATCTGAGTTCAGTCCTGTGCATACAAAGCACTAAAGTGTGACTTTCTCCTCTTCAAAGCAATTTAATTAAACTGTATGTTATGTTGGCTTCACAAACCAACAGGTGAGTGAGTACAGTGAACTATGGCAAGTCCTTTAATGTCTTAAAAATGTAAACAATTACATGCACAGCAATGCATAGTTACCTGCTAGTAAGATTATTTCTGCTCAAGTTCGTCTGTAGTAATACAATTTTGAAAAATGCCATGGAAAATCAAAAACTCCATAAGACCTTTGAAGTGAATATTGAAGTGCAAGATCCATGTAATGAAATAAATATTTAAATGAACAAAAATCCCTTAAATTAATTTTTGTTAGACAGTAGAATTTGGATCAGCACATGGATCAAGAATGTCCATCCTATATCACATAAGTGAATTATACTATTATTAACACTGGATAGCAGTCCAAACTCTCCCTATTATTTATAGCCGTCAAATACTCAGGTCATTTTAACTTTACATAGAGCTAACTTGATTTGATTATCTTGACTGAGTATAACGGGAATGTGAAAAGCTTTAACTACACAGCAAGCTCTAGCTAGATTCCTTTTTTCAGTTCATTCTTTCATTCAGTCTTTTGATAACTAATGGAGCATTTCTACTACATTGAGTGAAGGCTTTTCCACTGTGTAGTATTCCCATGTGCATGTACATATGCAGTAAGTCATTTCTACATTTTCACTGATTCGGGGTTGATGACTTTAACAGTATCTGCCACAAGTGACCCTGTGATTTTTACAGCCTCTGATGGTGTGATCTGATTACATTCCTAACACTGTGAGGACAGACTGTGTGCGATGTTAATGACTCAGCCAGCTATATTTTTAAGTCTTCCATGTGCCACTTTCCAGTCAGGCATGCTAGAGACCAGACCTAGGTATTTGACAGTGTGGACCCAAACAAGCCATATAAATGATGATCAGATCAGAACATTGCACCGCTGTTCACTGACAGATACAGTAATTTGACAGATTATATGCTTACGCCTCCATCCTGTAATCACGCGCGGCTCATAAAAGCCAGTGACCTACCAATTTAAAAATCCTGCTGTTTTGCACTGCCCACCAGCTCATCGCATGGTGCTATTACTGACTTTAAGATCCATGCACAGATGTCAGGTTCATTTTATGGAAGCCTAGTTTTATTTTTCTCTCACATTTGGGTTTGTTTTTTTCTTGTTTATGTCAGTGCAACAAAAGATTACAGTGATTTGCATTAAAGTATTTCAGAGGATGAATTGATGTCATGAACTGATTATCTCTTTTAGGAAGAGTGGTGGTGCTGTGATGGAGACATCATTATTTAGATATGAATGAACAGGCTCGTATCCCTTTGGCTTGAATGAGTTTCTTTTTGTGTGGCATGTGATAAGCCTCTTGGCTTTAGTAAGGTAAGGGTAAGGGTGGTAAGGGGAAAACGAGGGGTCACTACCCCACACAGACACTAAATCAGCCTCATCACAGACTCCCCATTGGCCTGGGCTTAGTCATGAGACCCTGGCAATGAGAAAGCTCTCACCCAATAAGGAAACCTGTCGGGAAAGCCCTGGTCCAATAAGAAGGCCCCCTGGGGTAAGGCCGGGGGATTACCAGCCCAAACCCATGGATTGAGCTCTGGGGTGAGAGAGGGGGGCACGAGTCGAAGCACAGGACTGCTTGGTAGCCAAGGCCAGCGGCCTCCTTTAAATGGTTGCTAGGGGCAGGTATCAAACGTGCGAGAGTTGCACACAGTCACGGTCATGGAGGGTATTAAATGGCAACAAAGAGACAGTTATTCTGCAATAATCCGCCCTGCTGAGTGCAAGTTATTCTCCAATAATCAAGAGGCGAGCAGCAAGCGGGACAGTGCTGTGATCACAAGAGCATGGTGCTGCATGGAGCTCGACTTGCACACAAACACACAGACAGAGGTCACACTACATCAACCCAGACACACAAACTTTATTTATCACTTGTACATACACACAACTAATGTGTGTCCCCAGTCCTTTATTCAGGGCTTTTCACTAATCCAGACTCTATGACTCAAAGAAAACACTCTGTTAGTGTTGATTACAAGTCCAAATAACCACTTTTTTTAATGAAGATGAAAAGTATAACTTGAAAAGGTGTAATAATGGCACTGATCCATTATGACAATAATAAGAGCCATGATGTCAATGAAATTATGCTCTTCTTAAATGTGGCTTAGCTTTGTGCAGGCTTTTTTTCAGTATGGTGGGATAGGCGCTGTGAATTGGGCAGAACATGAAAAGGTATCTATTGATGCAAGTTAAGCAATTTGGCATATACATGCTAAGGGACTTGTATCGTATATTTGTATTAATGTAATGCAGTTTCTTTATTTGTCAGTTATACAATTGACAGGATTAGACAAAACCATACATTTATGTTTTATCCCTAAAAAGTTTTTTATTATTTTTTTTCCAGAGAATGTAATTACAAAATCACTTTGTAAGCTTGTAAACGTCCAACAAGGAAGATGGATATTATCCATGTTGCAATGTTCTACATTCATTTGATGGCTTTGCCATGGTGGTTCCTTGTCACAGGTCCTGTTTGTGATCTTTATAAGGAGGATCATAAGGCACAGTCAAGGGGGAGAAGTGTCCAGTCTGGCTCTTTCTGGTTCTCTGCTGTTTGCAGATGATGTGGTGCTGTTGGCTTTAGGCAGTTTGCAGTTTGTCCACAGTGAAACTCAGCACTTACAGGTCTAAGGTCAAAGTAGGAATGGCCAATGGCTAACTCTGGTGTGAAAGTAAGTACCAACTCAGGAAATCAAGTATAAGTAAGGGAGCCAGGGTAAAAGCTTACATCTGGAGATATTACATCATAATATTATGTCTGGGGCCAGATAATGTTCAGAAATCTGACATTTTACATGGTATTGTCTGAAGTTTAATACACTGTACAATAAATAAAAATATTAAATATAATGTCTGTCTCGAGGCTCATCGATAGGGCATGCTGATCCCGATGAGAGCTTAAGGCTGATTGCCAAACAAGTGGTTTCTCACACTTACAAACAGCAGATATCAAGTAAAAGAGGCATTTTACATGAGAAAACAAAAAAAAATTCACATCTTCATTTCTTCTCTCCCTTTATCCTATCTCCTTCCCTCCTTTAACAGGTCGGAGTGTATATGCATCCTAGGCTCACAGTTTCAGCGTGGGGCTGGTGTGTTGGACATGGTGTTTGAGTCTCAGTTCCAGCTCCTTACCTGCGGCTATGATACCTTCATTCGACTGTGGGACCTCCGACTCAGCCCACGGTATGCCACTATCTCTCTTTTGTCAGACTGAACTTAAACAGTTTCATTGTCTGCTCCTTAGAGTTAAATCTTGAAATCATTAAAATATTACATTCCATAGTTATGCATTCTAGTAAATTTCAGCCGCTGTGTATTTCAGTGAATGTTGGATTTCACTGTCAAATAAGAAAACCAGTTAATACAATGCAATAACTGTACAGTGTTGTAGAACTTCAACACGTTTGAGACCAAAGATGCCATTGAGAACCGCCACCTCAGTATTTTTCCTGGGAATTCAGGGTCTCAGGAAATTTACATCCCTCGGGAAAAAAAAACAAAAAAGCACACAACCCTGCTGCACTGAAGTCAGTTGCACCTTGCACTTAGACCAGCCAAAAGCTGGTCAAAGCATAAACGTAAAACGGTCTGAACTGCAAGATAAGGCGCAGCTCGCCAGCATGCTCACACACGTCTCAAAAATCACACACACCATTCTTCTCTGTTTTTTCCACTCAGCAGTGTAAAATATTAAAGTGTCCTTAGCACATATTTAGTAAAGATGAGGTAATGGTCGCTGCTCTCTCAGACCACATTATTCAACGTCAGCTGGCTTTGTTGGAACCCTGCCATCATCATACAAGATGTGCTTGTGGGCTTCAACCTCCCAAGTCAAGAGACCTTTCTCCTTACTGGTGAACTGCCTTTCTTTGTTTAAACCTGGTAGTACAGCCATTTGTCAACGTTTGGGTGTAAGATAGCAATGCCTCCTGCATCACTGGCACATGGTGCAAACAATTCTTAAAGGTAATAAGGGCAGACTCTCTGAACCCACAAAACACCCATGAGGTGATTGTGCACAGCTGATGAGGCTATCCAGTGTGCACCAGTAGCACAGGTGGCAGGGAAGAGCAGGATACCTCTGCTGATCCTGGAGCAAGATGGCAAGGGTGTATTTCCCTTAAATAAACTAAATCTTTGTGCCTTGTGCTTTGCACTGTGCCACAGAGGAGTGTGAGATGTGGTGGTAAATCTCTAGAGTTTTTGCTGAAACCAAATTTTTCCTAGATCCTGTCAACAGAGGGGCTTTAGACCACAGTACAGTTAACCTGACTTAAACGGTGAAACTTGTCATTTAAAGGATTTCTTAAAAACTCTGGCTTTCCATTCACTAGGTTTTCAGTATGAAAAAGCTTCAGAGGCAACATTCAGACAATGGTGTAGAAATCACTCCAAGCCTACTGTTTTGTTTCCAGCAGTGTGATCACATGGAGTTGCAGCCCACTGTGGTGTCCATATTAATGCAGCAGCCCTTCCTTCAGTATATGCCAGCAGGGTCCCAAACATGGTTGGAGAGGGCAGCATTTATTTTGGGGTCAGAGGGGTCTCAGGCTGTATTTCTGAGGGATCAGTCAAGTAAGACAAATCAGAACTGATTGTCAGATCACTCTGGGGACTTCGAAGGGGGTTGGATTGGGGTGAAGGCTGGCGGAGGGGGGTCCCTCTTTAGATATCAATAATTCATATGGTCAAATCTCACTTGCCTCAAAATGCACCAAGGGTCATCCAGAAGGTTCATGTTGTCTGGAAGTTGGGGCTCACCACCGATGGGAAATGCACTGTTACAGTCGAAAAACAAATGCAGATTCCAAATAATCCCATGGTGCTTAATAGATCTAATAAATGATCCATATTTTTTTGCAAATTCTGACTTTCTTGTAATTCATCAACAGTCAAATAAAATCCTCTATTTCATTGTCATTTTATATTCTAATATCAATATATTGTACAACCTTGTGATATAGTAAATTTTCTAAAAGTTTAACAGAGACAATGTTACATAGATAAGACAGACATTATTTTTTCTTTAGTTAATCCTGATACTAGCATGCCTACATTTCACACGTTAATGGAACACAATAAAACAACTTTATTTATAATTATTAATTTTATTGTAGCTGTATGTGTATGTGTGTGTGTATGTGTGTGAGTGTGTGTGCCTTTGGCCTGTACTTAGGGGCCAAATACAGTTTATGGCTCTTAACTTTTAGGGTGCAAATGATGGATTACCTCCTCAATATGGCTGAATTAGAGTGTGCATTCGTTTGTATTGTCTGTGTGTGCATTTGTGTGTGTGTGTGTGAAGAGAGAGAGAGAGAGTGAGTGAGAGTGTGTGTTTCTGTGTATGTATGAGAGAGAGAAAGACCTCCAGACATCTTTGTTGCCCCATTGTCTGCCACCAGTGTCTCTCCATCTCTTATTGATGAGGCTGCACTAATGGAGGATCGATGTCTATTGGCAGAAAATACTTATTCCCAAAATACTTCCCCTCTCCTGACCACAGCCACAACCACCATCTCCCTTTGCTGTTTACTCAGTCTGCTGCCTTCACACAGACAAACACACACACAGACGCACCCATCCACACACACACACATACACACACACACACACACACACACACAAACACACACACACACTTACACATCCTTGAACACCTATCTTTGTTGGGAACCTTCATTGACATAATGCATTCCTTAGCCCTTGCCCCAACCTTAACCATTACAAACAATTGCCTAGCCCCGATTGTAACCCTAATCCTTAAACCAATTCATAACCTTTCAGCATTCATTTTAACTTGTATTTTGGCCCCCATGAAGCTGTTGAACCCCACAAGTATAGTGGAGCATCTCAAGGATATATGAAAACCAAACACACATACACACACAGACACACGTACAATAGACAACATATCTTCAAACAAGCGTCAGTACCTCTGGACTTAAAAATGAGAGGCACAAAAAAAGGATTGAGAACTACTTCTTTATTACATTTGTGAGGATGCTTTAATAGAAGAAGAATATTTGAAAAGTCCATTTGCATTTGACTTTGTACTTTCACATATCTATTCAGTAAATTTTACAGTAAAATTTAGCAATGAGACACTATGTGGTGGTGCCATACCAAAAAAACAAAGAAAATAGGTCCTGCTTATCTTGACTTGTGTGTAAATCCCTTCTTAAAATGCCTCTTTATTGACAGGCTTCTATGTGAAATACTATACTGGAGTCTATTGTAACTAGAGAGTCTTTTTTTATTGCTGTTTGTTTTGCCCTCTTTTCCAACTTTTAATCTTGTTTTGTTGATGTGTCAACTCAGCAATCCTTGTTTTTTATCGGTGTTGTTTTTCCATTATGGCTTTTCTGGGGGTTGGGGATTTTAATGTTTTTAAAACACT
>JAPZDY010000003.1:498365-531748 GCA_029783645.1 Ctenochaetus hawaiiensis | reverse complement strand
AAGAAGGGTTCGGTTAATGCGCATATGAAACTAGTGGGGTTCAGTACCTCCAACAAGGTTAAGAACCACTGCTTTAACCGTTCAGGGAGAGTCAAAGAAACAAGAAATCAAACTAACCAGCAAACAAATCTGACAAGGGGCAGGCAGGGAATACAGAAACCAGGCAGATAAAGTCCAAAAACAGGTGATCAGGTAGAACAAGAAAAAACGCTGGATAGCTTGGCAAAAAACACAAGACAATCTGGCAGAGGGCTGGGGAAAATGGACTGGTATTTATACTGAAGAACTAAAGGGAGAATAAGCCACAGGTGAGGGGATGGGCAGAGAAAACCAGGTGCAGGCAATGAGCAGATTGCATGGGCTGAGAGTGTGATCTGAAATGACAGGAGAGTTAGTGATGTAACATGAAAACAAAACCAGATGAGCACAAACTAAGAGTTTCCTGACAAGATCACTCTTGTGTTAAAGTGTCTATAAGCCACAATAACTATGGAAGAGAGGGAGGTATTATCAGCAGAATGCCAAGCTGCCATCTTGCCTCGTACCTCACAGGAAGTCGTGCCCCCCCGCCTATTTTTGATTAATCTTCAGTGTGAGAATTTTCATGCTTCAAAATGGCTCTGCAAAACCTATGGGTAACATCACAGTGGCTCTGTCCATTGTATATGCTGTCAGCATGTTTCACACACAGTTCATGACTTCAGAAGAGTCTGAAGTGTGTGTGTGTGTGTGTGTAGATGGTCCACAGTCAATTAAAGAAATTCAGCTGCTCAGGACTGTTAAGTAAATTTAATTGAAGTAGCAGCAGCCATTTCTGTGAAACAGTTCAGTTTTCAATAAGTCTTTTATATAGCTGGATATGAATAATATTTTAAAAGCTCGCTCACTCACCTGAGCACATATCTGTCAGTAAATATGCATTTATTTGGATGAAGCTGACAAATGTAATTCATTAAAGAAAGATCATTAAATGAAAGAAGGCTAACTCATTTAATCCAGTGATATACTTTTTCTCTTGATTCAAAATGAAATTTTGTTTGATGATTTTCTTTGTGGGAGGGGTCTAAAATTATATAATAATTTCATGATTGTAATCACATCATAATCAATCATATCATAATTAAGAGAAATGAAAGAAAAAATGTCCAGGTGCTTTAGAAGGGAAAAAAACACAGTAAACCTACAATAATATAAGGCTTTTAATGAGTTTGTGCTGGTTTGTCACATGTCACAGGGTATCCACTCTGAGTTAGGTGGTAACCTTCTCTGCTTGCTATTAATGGCATATATTAGATCATATGCCGTCCATTAGCTAATATGCCAGTGCCAGGGCCACTTAAGGGAAGTGTACAGGGTGCATAGAGATATTGCACACCCATGCAGGAGATATGACCCCTAGAGAATCCTAACACTTGAATTAATCATGGAGGCTGGGGGATGGAGGCAGTCTTTACAACCACTCATCACTCACTGGATTTTCAGGGTCATAGATTTATCAAACACAGTCAGTGATTATGTGTTTAGCTAGGGCCAGTGATTTAACCTTGCATGCACCTGGACTGCTAAGATTTCAAGTCTAAAATCTCACAGGTCCATCATGAAAAGCTCCAACCCGATTTCTTTGTGTCCGGTCAGAATATGACTTGACCAATCAGTGCCCTTCAAGTTGAAAGAGGTGGCAGCTACAAGCATGGTTTTGACAAAAATTAACATTCTCTAATGTGAGTTTTGGTGCGATCTTTTTTGAGTAGCATTCCTCCACAGCTCATTCAAAGATGAAGTAAACCTTGCTGACTTGGTCCAACATTATACTGGCTGAGTGCCGGCGTAACGTCTTTGATTATTTGGCCTTAAATTTGATTTTTCAACATTTGTTTAAATATTGAAAGTAATATATCATATAAATGTTCCGACAAGCCTTGTGGTGCTGGATGATATAACATTAGTAGGGTTGCCAACTTTGGATATGTGGGTGGATTGAGATTTTGATGCAGTGGGCTTAATCACACATAAGCATTCACTGATAAAAGTCAAAGATGAGTTTTTTTCCAAAATTTTCAGGGACATGCTGTTTCACAAATTCGATCTTTAAACAACTGTGGTCTTTTTGTTCAAGTTTCTTGCCAACAACTACAGTTTACAAGGTTACAGTGAACTATTGTCAGGGTCAGGTCATCTGAAACACTCTATCACTCATCCTGAGGATGTCCTGTCAATGAAAGTTTTGTTGTTTTTGTTCTATGGGAGAATAAAGTATAATTAAAATCTTTACTTCTTCACTTGAAACATTTTAAAGAAAAATTAAGGATAAAAGCAAAAATATGTTGTTTATAATTGTTTGTTTCCTACATCAACACAAACCCCGTTTTAAACAGAGACCTTGTCCTAATTATCTATAGTACACACCTAGGTTAGACAGTCTTTAAATTACATTAAAGGGGTCAACAAACATTTTGAAAGAGACAGACTTTTAACTTGTTCGTATTATAAGTAAAAGAAGAGTATTGTTGTTAACTAAAAACAGCCTTAATGTTCCCCACAAGACTGCCAGACTTCATTTGCAATAATTTAATACAAGGATACAAGGAAGTTTATTGGTCATTATACAACAGGTTGTATAATGAAATTTATACAGAAATTAATACAGAGCACAGTCATTCAAACTTGACTGACACATCCCTCTAAAACCTTCTTGTGTTGTTCTTTCACACTGTTCCAACAATCTTGTTAGTTTTATACATTTTTTTACTAGAGAAAAAAATATTAACGGTTTCCATTTTTCCCCTTTTCTCACCAATTGCACAGGGGGTCCTAATTAAAGCTAAGTTTTTATTTTAATCAACCAAAAGTTTGTGTTTACTAGAACAGCACAAAAAATGTCACTTATGTTTCGTTTTGTTTTGTTTGCATTCTAGTTTGAACAAGTGTGTTCTATGATAAAAAAGAAAAAATACTCTTTCTGGACAAGAAGCCAAACGGTTATTGGCTTTGGAGCAATTCTTATCACTGTTCCTGGTAAAGGTAAAAAAACAGAAGGTTTTCAGGTAGAACGATACCAGTGTTAAACTGTTCAAGAGCTTTCATCTTTTCAATTTTCAATTTTCATCTTAACCTTAATGTTTAACTACGTATTACTATTTTACTTGTAATGGGGTCCAAAAGTTTCACTAATGTTAGCAAAGACTATATTGTTGCATGTGGTGTTAAAACCATGGTCAGACACCAAATAAGCGAGAGTTGGCAACACTGGTGTTAGCCATGGTGGTTGTAGTTTTCTGTCAGCATCTTACATCACAAATGGGCAGGTTTTTTTCAGGTGAAGGTGTTTCAGGTCAATGAGGAAGCATTAAGTGCCCATTATCATGGAATATTATGTTAATCCATTTACTGTAGTACTGTATCATACCATATCATATAGGCATGTCATGTCTTTTTATAAAAAGTTGAAGTGTCGGAAACATGTGGTGAGGAAACTAAAATATAATCTTCTGAACTGTAGTAGAGTAAAAATGTGAAGTAACATTAAATGTAAAAACATAAGAATAGTTCAAGCTTGTCAAAATTTTACTTTTTTTTACAGTACTTAAGTAAAATGTACTTAGTTATATTCCATCTTTATCTGATGCATCATTCATTAGTGGTCATGATGGTCAGCAATAACAAATTCATACTCTATATAACAGGTATGTTGTGTTTTAAATCCAGGGATCTCTGCAAGTTGTCCATAAAGCAGCAGTTTGTTTATAGCTACTTGTCCCAGACAAAGTCAGAGGAGGAGTGTTTTCCAAAACACAATACTCTCTCAATCTTCAGATTGTTCTTTTAACAACTGAAAACCAAGCTTGATTTGCAGAGCATTTTCTTTACCAAACCACACAATGGGGGGAAAAAAATCATTACCCCATGGTAAGTCAGCATTGTCTTAATGGTGAACCCTTTGTTTACTGTGCAGCCATCTCTCATCTCTTGAGGAGCCAATTATTCAATGCCATTTAGTGAGCTCTTTATCTTTTCTTGCCCCTGAGGAATGTAGGAACTTGAACAACTTAAGAAAAAAGATGTTAACTTCTAGACCAAGCTCGCTACATCCATCCATTTTTCATTCTACAGAAAAGAATTCAGTAGTTGCACTTATCCATACATTGTACAACCATACAATGTCTTCTAAATAGACAGTAGCCAGAACTAGACCGGTAAAGGTACAACCCTAAGTCAAAGCTGTGTCGGCTTAGCTCTGATCTCCACTCTCCTCTCTCTTTGTGCCGTGCCCCCACTTCTCGCAGTGATGTTTGGTTGGCTAGTGTTCAAGAGATGCTGAGTGTTCAAGAGATGCTGTCTGCAGTGATTGTTTCAAGATGTGCCCTACAGTCTCTGCACATTTTTTTCTGATGATGATCGGTGTGGTTCTGTCATAAGTATTCATGGTCCAGAGAAAACAGGTTTAAAAAGTTTTAAAAAATATAGAGATATGAAATAGCTAACTAATAGAAATTATTAGCTAAGTGTCAGTGAGCTGCTGTCTTTTGCGTCTGCATGAGCCACTGTTGTCATTAAAATCACGAGATAAATACATAGAGAGATGAAAAGTATCCTCGCCACTTTTGTGGGAATTGCTTTCAATTGTTGGGTCTTCATAAAATTAATCGTAGAATGTGGTCTAGTCCTATGTGTATAAAGTGTCTTAATTAAGCTTATGTTGTGATTTGGGGCTGTATAAATAAAAATTGATTTGACTTCTTTTAGTGGAAGTGTAAGAGGACTAAGTTGTCCCAGTGTTTCCAGTCTGTGTGTATTTTTGTGCTACCTGTAAGGGGTTTGAATGTTTGTGTGTGTGTGGAGAACTTACTAGGCAAGTCACTACCTTTTTCTCCTAACAAGCAGCTGTGTCCATAGGTCAACATTATTTCTGTCAGCGTCGCTCTGGAGTGATGGTCATTCATCCTGTTGGCCAGCCCAGCTCTCTCCTCATCATTGTCGATTAATTTGTTTCTAAATGGCAAAATTTTTTCCAGTCGTAGTGGTGGTGGTCCCATTGAGAAAAAGGCCCCCATTTCTCTTAGCCTGACAATCCTCTGCCTATAAGACACCTATCATAATACCTGTGTTGTAAAATGGTGAATCTGAATCTTGAATCTAACCAGTAAGCTCTAGGATGGTGTAGGTATAGTCCCTCGACCTTGCTTTGGTTTACCACTTGGTTAACCCTCACCTGTGAGGTGGAGCTTGTAGTGGGTATTTCCACAGTATAATCTCAGAAGGCTGCTACAGCTCGTGTAAACAAATAGAGTAACCATTGCAGACACCTGTCACACATTGAGATCCACCATCCTGTGACTCATTCCCTTTCATACAATGACTAGCCTGTAATTTACCCCCAGCACTTAACAAGACCATCAACGTAACATGAGATGTGTTGAAGTGACCACTGTTTTTCTTTGACCAAGTTCACTGGAGCTGAATAGAGCACACAGCTTTATTTTTCACCGGGTGTGCAGCTTCTTGCCTTCAGCTTTGAGGCCTAGCTGCAATAGTTACAAAGACAGTGGATTTGATATGAGAAGCTCCTCACTGCTTGAAGGCGATATGGTTTCCGGACAAAAAAAAGTGTTTATAGTGTTGGTGTAATGAGCATCCTATCTTCTCTCTTACCTAAGAAGCCTCAGTTCAGGTTCAGTGAGAGGACTGCCTTACAGTGAGAGTCTTGCAGAATACATATTTGTATCAGTGGGGCCATCTGGTGTTTATATGATTGTTTGTCTTAATCATATTTGTAGAGGCTTGGCTATTGACAGAAATAGACATGACAGCACTAAATAACTTTGAGCTCACATCACTGTTTTTATTTGTTCATGGATTATATCATTTTAATAAACCATTTTCTGTTTTACCAGTTTAGGGTTACTTTTTATTTGTTGTATCATGTTGTTTGATTCCACAACAACCTTCTTTATTGTATTGCTAATGAAATCCAACATCAACATATTGTTGTGAGAAAACCTCATATGTGTGTGTGTGTGTATATATATAGCAAAGTCGTCTGTGGACTGAAGTTTGACTTGTCCTGCTGTCCCCCTCAGCATTTCCTCATTATCCTTGCTTCTTTTATTTATATATATATATATATATATATATACACACACACATTATATAGCAGGCCCAAGAGGGCATCAAAATGCAATGCATCATAAACTCCAGTAGATGGTAGTAAAGTGGACAAAAAATTAAATTACAGAAAAAATGAAGACTTCATGATACAGTTTACATTAAATCATTAAATGTACCAGTAGTTACCCCTCTGATCCTTTGCTAAGTACTAAGTTTTTCAGACCTTATCTAGAAAGCAGTAATAGCAGAGCACTCATAGGGTCAGTGGTTTCTTTTACAACTAGTACAACTGCAAAATCAGCACAACAGTACTTTTTTTCAAACTGAGGTATGGCTAAGGAAGCAAACACACATATTTTGCAACTAATCACACTCTTTACTCATACTCAATTGTAAATTGTCTGTATTTAACATTAGCTGATGTATTTGGAAAAAATGTTACAACTTTAAACTTTACAAACTTTAGAAGCACATAAAGAATGCACAGCTGAGTTGATAAGGGTTCAACTAGGTACAACTAGTTTTGACATAATTCTTATATTTCTGCAGATGTATCCAGGCATATCTAATGGTTGTTCTTGCAGATTTCCCTATTAAAGCTAATGGGCCTTGGCATTGGTAGAGACCAGCAAAGTAATAGAGTGCTCATTGAGTTATCAGTGCTTCCTCTGCCATAATGCAGTATGAACAAACTAACTTTACAGAGTATTACTGAGACCGTGTGTCGCTGCACCTTCTATCCCATCAAAGTGGGATACTCATTTCTCTTAAAAATTTCCCTAAAATAATATGAAATAATGTCAGCTGTTTTTGCACTACTTAACAGCCCATACAGCCCATACTTCCAAGACCAAAAAAACAATTTTCCATACTCTAATACAAGAGCCCCCCCTCCCCACTCTTATCCCTTACCTGTCACTCATTCCTGGGTCCCTGGTGCTTAGGGAACCACAGGCCTGTCAGACCTCCAGCAGCCCCTCAAAGAAATATTGTTCCTTCTGTCACAGCCCACCCATCCCTCCCCTACCTCACCCTCATCCCTCTCGGGCCTGCCAAACAAAAATAAAGTCACAGTGCAGACAGAATGATTTGAGCTCCTGATTTGCAGATCAGTCAGTGGATACCTGATTGTCCCTCACGGTTGGGCCCTTAATCCTATTGTTTTTCCGACAGGATTACTCTCTGTGGTCCTTCTCTCCCTGTGGCTGTGCGCAGGAGAAAGGCCAGATTAAGGGGATTAGCGTGTATCCTCCTGACTTGTCAAACTGGGATGTAAGGAACCATTGACTTTCTTGGAGACCCTGAATAAGGAGAGGCAAAGAGGTGCCTAAAGAAGAGGTCATGAAAGGCAGGGAACAAGTCAAAATTCCTGAAAACACAATGTGATTTGTTTGCTTTTGTTCCCTCAAACTGTGCTGAAAGGTTCAAAGGGCCAGCCCTCAGAAAAAGAGAACCAAGAGAGATGAAAGAAGAAAAGGAGAAAGGAGTTTAACATAGTATTTGGCCTGAATTCATGTGATTGCAAAGATATTTTTAAACTACAGCATTAATAATATTAGTGTTGATTGTTATATTAACAATTGAATGAGTGGTTTCATGGTTATTTTAAAATTAATAAAAAAACTCAATCGTAGGACCAATGCATTTCAACACAAACAACAATTAAAGAAAAAAAACCCTTAAAATTTTTAAGGGTTTAGTGTTATTGTTATTTAATTGTTATTTGATGTGATGTGATTATTTAAATAATGTAGAAAAAAGCCTAACATATGCTGAAATTATAGTGGCATGAAGGTGACACCTGCATTCGTACATAAGCCTCCATCTTTTAAAGAGGTCCTCAGTTAAGTTTGAAAGCCTACAGTCTTTCAGTCTATCAAAAGCATACACAGTATCAGCGACTTATTGTGTTTTAATGCATCCCTGCCCTGAGTAGGTTAAGTCTGTAACAGATGATAAAATAAGACTCTCTACCAAAAGGTTTGAATAAAAACAGTCTTGAAAAACCAAAAAAGGCCAAGGCTTAGCTCAGAGTTCAAGAGTATAAATTTTGGGGAGTCAAATATAAGATAGATGTTTCTTTTGATCCATGACCATGGCTGTTATGTGAATGGAAGCAATAATTTTCTACAGTGTAAACCAAGAAATAATAATATTTAACAGAACTAACATAGGTTGGAGATTATTCAGAGGCTGGTGAATTACTCTTTTTTGGAGCTTTTTAGACTAAATAAAGGAAGCATTGTGGCAAGCATGTCAGTCCTCCCATGCATTTTAATGTGTGTAGTGTTTTTAGGCTGTGTCAGTGTCTACTGGAGGTAGTGCACATAAAAAGTGCAACAGCCCTGTGGCAAAAGTTGAAACAGAATCAGCTTTAGGAGAAATGCAACCCATTTTCATGCTGCAGTGGCTAATTACATAAATCAGTCGGCAAACCCTGCGGAAAAAACTCTGTTAAGCATCTAGCATTATGGCATCCAATGTATTGCACAAAGTGTGTGGCCAATATGAGACACACAGCGATCGGTCCAAAACAGCTGACAGATACAATGCAATGATGCAGTAGCATTATTGATCAAGCGTATGGAGGTATGTATGTGTGTGTGTGAGCCAGAGATTCTGTCCTTCAAACTGCATTATAGACAGTATTTCCAACTTAAAGATTTGTTTAAGATGACAGAAATAATGGATAAGGTGCTGATTATCAACCTTGGATCCAGGAGGCACAATGTAGTTTCCCTTCTTGTTGTAGAAAAGTGGACCAGCTCTTAAACCCTGTGGGCTTATTTGAGGGTTAGGGGAGTTTTTCTAATTCAGTCTAAATGTTTTTCTGTACTTGGAGAAGGCCTTTGACTTTTACCCTCAGGGAGCTCTGTGAGGGGTACTGCGGGACCAAGTATGGTGCACCATTCTCGGGGCCACTGCTATGAGCCATCCAGTCCCTGCATAAAGCTGTGCCCATGTACTTGGCACAGGTTCAAACATATTTCCGATTGGTGTTGGGCTCTGCCAAGGTTGTTCCATATCTTCAATCCTGTTTCTGTGATACTCATGGACCAAAACTCAAGGAGTAGCCAGCCATAGAATTGCATCCTGTTTTTTGCAGGTTACAGGGTTCTGTTATCATTTTTGGTTTAAGATCCAGCAAGTGCTGGGACAGTTTAAGCCAAGTGTGAAGCAGCTGGGATGAAATTCAGTACCACCATCAGTGGGATGCTCCAGCTATGATGAGGTTAAGCTAAAAATGTCTGTGAATGTATAAATATAATGACAAAAATCTTTTAAATTTGATTCTGGGGAATAAATTAAGAAATATTAAAGCTTGTGGATAAAAGCTGTCCTATAATCTGTTGATACAACAGCTAATACTGGTAATACTGGGTGGTTTTAATCAACTGTTGCAGAGTCTTTATGTCTGGGTCAGTGCATATCCAGTGCATTTGATGTGCCAGCCAAAATTCTTTCTGTAGTTCCTCTGTAAAATTTCATAAAATCTTTGCAAATAAATTCCAGTAAGGTTTCTTAACCTCCTAAAGCCTGGCAAAATTGCCAAACGTCTAAAATAACAAACCCAATTTAGAAATATTTTTCCTCAACCATTTGACTTAAATGCATAGTTTTGGTCCTCATTGATTGGAATGAAGCTAGAAATGTGGATCCGTTGTAAACAAATCACTAAATTAATTATTTTTATCCTCATAAAGAAAAAAGTAATCAATTTCAAAGGCATTATCACCATCACAACTAAGGTCCCATAGTCAATTAAGCAATGGAATGTCTGCTGCTACTATTCCCACACCTTTGCAGCAGACTTACATGACCAGTAAAGTATGGTAAAACAACATGACCATTGATCAGTTTACGATATACTCAAATGCTCTCCATGTTTCAGCTACGTGAATGGTTCTATATATTATTGAATAACTGTGAAATTCACTACAAAGATTATTTATTTCTTATAGTTACAGTTCAAATAACATGACTCTAACCAAAACATTTTAATAGTTATAGACATGATAAATATTGAATAAAAGTCATATTTGACAGACGAGCTCCATGCCATACAAGAAGATTTTTGGACAATTCAAATTCTGGTGGGGAATCAGATGGGCAAGACAAACGTAATGAAACAAGCTCAAAGCGCAGTAGTTTAGTACAGCCACTAGATGGCGACCAAGAGCCATATATGTTGCCATGGCCACTCATCCTGATAGCCATGCAATGGCTACTGCTGTTTACAGAGCCAGAGTAGTATGAATAGTCATGTAGTTTGTGTGTGTGTGTGTGTGTGTGTGTGTGTGTGTGTGTGTGTATGTTGGGGGGGGGTTACATATGTGATGTCTATATCAGGTTCTCTGTGATGTTGTTCCACCTCAACCATGAAAGTTCAGTACTCCAATGTTTTAACTTGCATGCACAGTTTCTGTAAAGATTTTATTTATTCTTTTAAGGGTCCAAGCTTCAAAGTTGTAAGAACTCTTTTGCTATGAAATTGGAACTTTTTGTAACATGAATGTACATTGTCCAATACACACCAAACTCTACATATTGAATAGAGTCTTAGCCTGAATAAATGTAGCCTACATATCATATTCATAGCGCCATAGCGGAAATGGGAAGTTACATGTTTTAGGCTTTCATATACTTCTTTTAGTAGGTTGCCAAATTTAACCTCAGATTTAGTCATATAAGCCTTAACACCTTGATGATAATATGCTGCGACACATGTTTGTCTATATCAAACAGTGTTACCCTCAGCATGGCAAATTTGGATTTGGCCAAGACTAAAGAACTTGTTTATGAGGAAAAGCTTGGCCAAAGGTGAACAAATTACCAGCATTTAGATTAATGGCAAGTTTGTGATGATAGTGTGACCTATCAAATTCAGCTGCTACTAGGCATCTTAAGCATTGTTTTTTGTGGCTGCTCATTGAGACCTGACTGCACGGAATTAGCAAGGCAACAATAAAAACCTATGGGATATCACTGATTTATTCTGTCAATCTAATGTAATGATTTCAAAACATGAGTTGGACTTGTCCTGAGCTCATACAAATGTCCCACGTCAATGGTTAAGCAGGAGTCTATGGAGCTGAGAAGGGGATGTTAGGAGTATCAGTGTAACTGGCATAAACCTCACAACTGTCCTTATTTTGCAGAGAAATTAGAGGGGGCAGGCACAGTGGGCTAAATGGTTGCCCTCCTCTTATGGGTATCTACAAGGGTCCCTGAGAAGACTAAAGGATGCTCTCACTATCGTCAAGCCAAGAGAGGGTCCAGTTGTCATGTATTGGTTGGTACTGCGCAGAGCCAAAAGGATACCAAAAGACAACACCCACCCCAGCCACGGCCTGTTCACCCTGCTGCCATCAGGCAAAAGATACAGAAGTATCCGCTGCCGTACCACCAGACTACAGAGCAGCTTCTTCCCTCAGGCTGTGAGACTATTTAATGCACCATCTGCACTCCTCCATGTTTATAATTTTTTTAAATTTATTTTTTCTACAATCAATTAATCAGTCAAGAAGGAACCAGATTTTAATTTCATTTTGAACTTTTGTTGTATAATGACCAATAAACTTCCTTGTATCCTTGTACTAGAGCGACATGCTCTGTTGTACCTAAACACATCTGAACTTTTATCACCAATGAAGAGTCTGCCTTACAATGGTATGATGGGGACGCAAGAGCAGCAAATGGGGGAGTGATTCTTCGGGGCTGGTACGTCGGTTTGATTCTTCAGCATGGTGGCTGACTTGTTGGTGTCTTATATATTGTCTCAAGAAATTCTGCTCATGTTGAACTTTTTGTCCAGATATGGTGCAGTGGTTGATCTTGGTGAGGAAAATTACCTTATGATTGGGAAGACATTTCCCCTTTTAGATCTTAACCCAACATTACAGCTCCAAACTGTTGTTCAGTGTAATTATATATACTATAGTATCACTACAAACTGAAGTTATAATTTCCCCAAAAACTGTAAAAAAAATTTTAAAAAAGGCAGGTTAATGTCATATGTTAGATGACCCTGCATTGCAGAAGTATGCTCATTACTGGAGTCAGCTATAAGTTAAAGGCTCTAGATTAGTGAAGATCCCTCCTCCTCACTCTGATGCTGAATTCCAAATGCAGGTAGTCCTCCCTTCCTCTTTGGTACCTGAGGTTTTGGCCAAGCCATATAATGATATTATAGATTTGGTCTACAAGTTGCAAGGGATGAGAGAGGACTAATTTTAATGGCTGAAGTGGTCCTGGAATATTAAACAATGGATAAAAGAGTGTGTAATTTTTTCTTCCTGTAAGACCCTGTGAGTATCAATGCATTATGAAACAGTATGTAATATCCGCCTAGCACCAGAAGCGTCCAAATTGATGTTATCCAGTGAAAAAACAATTTTTAAATGTGTCACAATGACACTTTCCTCTGGATATAATCTAGCTAACACCAAAAAACTTTTTTTTTGCATACAGCTCTGCTCCATCTTCAGGGGCAGATTTAGTGATTAGAGGGCACAAAATAAACTTTGTCTCAAGGATGTTCACTTTTTGGTTTTATTTGGGTTTCATTCAGCATAGAAATGGACCTGATAACTTAGACCTCAAAAATGTAGTTAAAAAAAGGAGTGTTTTTTTCCAATTTCTCAGTGCATGAGTTGAAGTCATGAATCAATCAGGCTACCTTTAATGTCAAAATGACATCTGACCATTGTGTTTTTTAAAATTGTCTCCCTTGTATAACATGCAGTTTAGTGATGACCGGCCTTTGAAGGGTATGGTTGTTAAGGCTCCCACATGTTTTGCTTGTTGTTTTTAATGTAACGCCATTGTGGTGCAAATGGATATGTACCTCCGCTTACACAGAAGATGTCAGTTGAGTAGGCAGTCCTTCAGTGTGGTTCAGAACAGATTGCTGTTACCACTGCTAAAAGACTGTGGCCATGTGCAGCCTAGACCACCTTTAAATATGGTATGAGTGATCAGATCCCAGTGCGTCCTCATTGTGTCTTGGGTGTGTTTGCACCTGTATTTAAGGCTGTCCACTTGTGATGGGATCAGTTAGAATGGATGTTAATACCAGGTGGAAACAGGGTCTATGTTAACTACTATTTTCTTCTTCATCTTGCTTGCTTACTTACTATACAGCATGCTGTTTGTGACATTTTCTTGTTCATTTTCGATCCAGTTATTTTGTGTGGCTGATCAGATTATTTTAATAATCAGATTATTTTAATAATCTGATCAGCCTCACAAAATAACTGGATCTGGAAAAAATACGAACTGAGCACTAAGGCTTGCAGTGTAAACAGAGTCATAGTTTCCTTAACATCTCTTGTTCAGATTTCAGCAAAATTCACAATAAGACAGCCACACAAGGACACTGTTCCCATTCATACACCTGCTGCTTATCGTTTGGGAGTTCACTTTTATCTGAGATTTTTGTAGGAGGAGACAGACCACTTGAAGAATCCTAAATGGGACTCTATGGGGAAAAACTGGCATTGCCAAAGCTGCCGGTTATATGTTCATATCCCACCCCTCTTAACTTGAAACCACTCATTTCTCAGCTGACAACCTTATGAACCAATGTTTGTCCGCACACTAACACATGCGTTGATTGGAAGTTTGCGACAGTTTGATTGAACTGACAACATGAAAAAGAAATGTGTAATCCTTTTGTGTCCACAGTAAAGAGTATATACACATAAAAGAAGTGTTTTGAACGTTATTTTGGAACAAGAAACAAAAGTTTTTTCAGTGGTTTAGATAAGATTTCACCAGTGCATCTATATATATGCAGTTTCTACATCCTGGTTACCACTGAGAGAGCAGTAATGGTCATCTCCCTATTCCTGGATTTCCATTACAGGTCTCGATGCCCAATTCTGATTTGTTGACTATATCTGACTTTTTCTGACAGTCTGTTTACATCTACTTTTAGAAGTGACCTATATCCGATATCTGTATTTACACCACCCTAAACTTTGCTTGAAAGCTTGAGACAACCCACACGCATAGACATGGCTTAGCTACCAACCTGGAAAAGGAAATAGGGCAGTGTTGAACAATGGAAGTAAAACAAGATGGACAAGACCGACATAATTCTAGCATTTGCATTCCAAGAAGTATTTGGGGGAGCATGGAATATTGGCCAAGTTGTGAGATAAGGAGAAAAAAGAGAGTCCTCATTGAAGTCTGGGTGTATGCAGCAGTGATACATCTGCTCAGTGAAATGTGTGGGCATGGGAGAGGACTTACCAGTTTACGTACATCATTGAAAAGCGCCATTGTCACATTTTCATTGACGTACAATTATCAGTGCCAGGGAATATCCGATTCATCTGATTAGACTACAAACACACTGGCAGATATCTGATTTGTACGTATTTCCACATATGAGGGAGGCCTGATTCTGATCTGACAATATCCCATCTCATGCACTTTTTTCCAGCTCACACATTCATATTAAGCATCTGATCTGTGCCACTTTCAAAGAAAAAAATTGATTTGGGTCACTTGAACCATGTAGTGTATATCTAGCCTTGGACAGGGCCTGGTCTTGTTACCCTGAAATGCCCAGAGACATTACCATGATGGCCACCAAAAGACTTGTCTAAGCGGACTTTGCCTATTTCAATATACTTCCCTCATACTCCACCCTCTGTAGTATGCCAGGCCCGCATATGTTTTTATTCATAGGCACTTAACAGGAATTACATCGATAATTGATCCTACTCACCTCTACATTCCTTTGAAATGATTACCTGTCGAACAGTGAGGTGGAATTGACCCCACCCACCTGGTGAAAAATGATGCACACGTCAACGAAGTATCATTTCTGAGTGACAATAAAAAGAACCAATTGCTGCTCGAAAAACAACGAACGGGCCAATAGCAGAGAGCAGGAGCAATCTGAGGGAAGTTCAGCTATTCTTGTTTCGTTTTGAGCAGTGACGGAGGCCAAAGTTTTGTTAACAATGCGAGTGATAATAAACAGTTTACTGTTCAAGAAATTTTAGTTTCTGATATTTTTGGCAATGACGCCACTGAAGATTAACGTCGGAGAGGAAAATTCAGCGTCAGCGTCGGCAGCCACATTCGCGGAGGTAACGTTAACGTAACAGCTACCCGACGCTTGTGTTCCAACAGTTTGGCAGCAACCTTGTTAGCCACCTAAGTTACACTCTCTGAGCTAGCCTAGTTGCTAAAATGAAAGAAATCCTATTTTGAAGGGACAAATAATCTGTTTTTGTTCTTTAGTTGCTGTCTATAAACCTGTGGATTGATCTGTTGAAAACGGGTCTTCCCAGTGATGTTAGGCCAGTTTCCGCATGTGTCCCTCGTAGCAGTCATAAACACGGGTCCTGAAGTTTGTGCTATTAAATTAGCAAGTTAGACAACGGTAACGTAGACAGTGTCAAAGTTAGCAGGAATGATGATAAATGATACCAATTTAAGAGAAAAAAATGATGAATAATAGTTTATAACGTTTTGTAACAAAATTCCTGAAACAATTAAGATTCTCCTAAGTTTTCTGAAGACTGTACATGATGGTCCCGAACTAGTGCTAGGTCTTGGCCTGACATACGATTCCTGTATTACTGTTAAGTAATAGATTTAAAGCCACATTTACATCAGCTAACATTAACTTTAATAGATGCCTTTAAAACCAAAAAACAGCGCTGAATAAACGTGTTTAACTAACTAGTTACATTCATTATTTGAAGAAAATAAAAGACAGGGAAATGAGACAATTACAAGACATATCAATATGTTGGATAAGTGATTAGTGAAAGTGAGGATAAATGTTAGAATCTAAGCATACTGGTCGGTAAGATGTATTAAAGATAAAAATGACAGTCTTTAGAATTGTTCTCTGCTTGAAAAGTACTACTACTGCTGTAGACAAAACGTTCGTTTAATGTCATCTACTGTAGGACTTGTTTTGGTTAAATAATTCCAGTGAGGTCAGTAGGATGCAACAGTGTATATGTGTGTAACATGATATCTGAATCCAGTGGCTCTGCTTAGTCAGATCGAGAGAGTTTGTGGGTTGCTGAGCAGAGGTTTTCATCAGCAGAAAAATAACAATATGTAAAACAAAGACAGATGGACAGATGAAAAATTGATTTATTAAACTGCTTAGTTGATCCCCAAAAAAAGAATCAGCGGCTGTTTTGATAATCAGGTAAATTGTTTAAGTAGGTGAGAGCAGGGCCACTGGATAATTTTTTACTATTTAACACTCTCAGTAAAGCTTTATAATTTATTCCAGTTTTAAGGGGCAGGTAAGATATCATGTAACTCTCAACATGGCATTTTTTTATTTTAAATATTTTTATTGTGAGAAAAAGACACTGTAAGCAAAATTAATGGGATGAACCACTTATCAGTTGTCAAAACAAGTACCATTGCTCACATTACAGGTTGACCAACAGAACAGATCAGGCATGAAAATCACTCACCTTTCGGCGAAATCTATCTCTGCCCCAAATATTTTTTGGTATTACTCTAAGGCCACGTTCACACTGCAAGCCTGAGTGCTCAATTTAAATGTTAAACTAAACATTGATCTAAGTGTCCGGAAATGTCCAGAAATATTCTGTCAAATTTTGACTTTGTTGTACCTGGAATTTAATTATGCAATCTTGTGCATATATTGCAAGCTTTTATCCCAGGCGTCATGCAATAACTGTTCCCCCAAATCTCCCTCCCATTCTGCTTTGATATGTTAGTTGTTGTCGGGGCTGTGCTCTGCAGTGTGTTGTACAGATAAGAAGTTACATTTTTGGACCAAGCAGAACATTTTAGACAGCCATCCAATATCTGGCCCTGCTCTCTCAAAATTGGGAAAGAACATTCTTACAAAACTTGTGATTTGCAAGTACCTAAAACCAATTTTTTTATTTTTTACCAAAGCATTTTTCAGTAACACAGTTAAGATGAAAAAACTATAAACGTGTTGTGTTGCTTGTCGATGCTATTGGTGCTCCTAAAATTTTTGTAGATGCTACTAGTGGAAAAGATAAGCTGGTAAGCTAACCCTGGATGTGACTGGGCTGTACAAGACCTAGAATTTTTCAGCTGAATTGGATTTGACAGTGACAAAGATTATAATATGATGATTTGACTATTTGTTCCCTCTTTTTTACTGCAACATTATTTATTGTGTCAGCCCACATGAGTCACATTTTACCTATTGGACTCAAGTTAGAATACTTTCTTTGTCATCTGTGAAGTGAAAATATCAGATTTTCACACAGTGGGAAATAAACTTGTGTCCTACTCACAGTTTAATGATAAAATCCCATGAAGCACAGCTCTTGCTGGCTGCTGACCACTCTGTGAGCAGGGTGTCATTTAATTGCCCCAGACAAGATGAGAATTTGGTATTGTGTTGTTACTATTGAATTGCTCAACTTAAACGACACTGCTAAAAATATAAGACCTAAAACCCGCTTTCAGCTGCTCCACCTCCAGCTTTTCTCATCTGTTAACCACAAGCGCATTTTGTCTCTTGGATTATTTTTAGCATGTGTACCAGATAACTTAAAAATATATTTATGTGTCCCACAGTTTATACTTACTTATAATTCTTGAAATGTTATCTTGAAATACTGCCTCTGGGCATTTTTAAAATTGTTTGTTTGTTTGTTTTCCTAATACCAGAATGCACATGGTTAAAAAAAAAAACAAACAAAAGCAAAAAAATTCAATAACTGCTTATAGAGAAGAATTGAGGATCTCAGTTAACTGAGTGTTCTCATGATTTGACTCATCAACTGAAATTGAGCAGCCCTAGATGTGATATTGTTTTGTAAATAAAGGTTTCAAATTTAGGATATTTTTTAGCATACAGAAATTTCCATATAAGGTTATAGGTAAGATTTTTAAATATTTGAATGGTCCTTTAATTGAAAAAATTGAGTATTTTATGCTACTATCATATTGTATTAAAAAAGGGCCCAGTAGTATGGTATTACCTACCACGGTCACAATGTCTGGCACATTTTTTTTCCAAATGAGAACAGCAGCATAAAATTTTGTCCAGTGCTGTAAGATCTGATGAACGCCACTGTACAAACAGAAGAAACATGAACATAAGACAGCTGCCAAAAATTTAGTTTGGACCTCCCTCAAAAAACTGAACAAAATGAGCTGCAGTTTAAACTCTGCCATGTAAATCTAGCATCACAAGTCAACAGCTACTTTGACTGTCATTTGAGACCCCAGCACCAGGAGGAGGGGACAGGTCCATGTATTAACACCAGTGGAAGTAGGACTGGTAGCTAAAAACAGGCTGTCCTGTCAAGTAAAACATCTGCAAAACTGAAGAAATTACATGACGTTCACGTAAAAGCTGTGCACTTGCTTGGCAAAGGTGAAAGAGCCGTATCTGACCACAGATTTATGCACATCACCCACAAGTGAATCATATGTAAAGGTTTCCTGTCATTACATACACAGGCAGGAACTACAGAGTGTTGTTCTGCCAACCCAAGCAATGCAGCATTCTATTAAAAAAACCTGGCAAATTGTGCTTCCACTGTTCTCTCTGTCTCTGAATTTACATGTACACCATTTGTGGGGGAGCAATTGTGCATAGAGAAACTGGTTTAAAAACCGATAGTAAAAGCACAAAAATCATTTTAAAATGACCAAGTCGTAAAAACTGAGCATGCCAATTTGTGATACACCCCACTTTGAGACCCTCCCAGTCTAGTATGAAGTCACAATGGAAGAAAACTGCATCAGAATGCTCCGCCTGGTGAATGCAAAAAAGTAAAACTGAAATCTGTCAAAAACAACATTAATTGATCACTCATCTAGTTTTTTCTAGAGACACACTCATATGACCACATGTTGTCTCATTACATCAATAGCCTATCACTATATATTTTAGACACAGCATTGTAAGCTAGACATTGTTATGCATGCCCTAATCATCATATGATCATATACATCATATATCATAAACAATAATCGTATGCCCCAGTGAAATGTAAGAAAGGATTAAGTAAGAAGTTAATTTCATGACAGTAAATTTAATGTCATTTTCAGATGTTGAAAAAAAAATCAACCTATTGATTAACAATGTACATGTGATGCAAGACAGTGTTTTGGTTTAAAGTATAAGTTGTTACTTTCTCAGAGAAACTGTAATTTTTTTAAGTAGCTTCCTCGGTCAAGTGTGAGTTTACCAAGTGTTTTTTTTTTTATTACAGCACAAGTTGGTGTGCCAGGGAGTAAACAACCAGAGCTACATCTGTGAATCTGGTCACTGCTGTGGAGAGACACAATGCTGCAGCTACTATTATGAACTGTGGTGTGAGTTACCCACCTCTTTCTTATTTCCTCTTTCTAATCTGGACAGTGGCATGTGGTAACTTTTACAGATAGGCAAGCAGAGTCGACTTAATGTAGGATTCAGCTGTGTATCGCATCAACTAAGGGCATACCAAATATCATTTTTTTAACATTCAGAGGTTAAAAAACTGATCTTAGGGTACTCAAAGTTCAGTGCCTCCAAACAAAATTTTAAAGTATTAAAAGAGAGAAAGAGAGAGATGCAGTGGTGGGAACAAATATGATCCATAGGAATCTGCAAGACAAGAAAGCTGAAAGACTCTGGGATAATTGGCATGGTAGTAACAAGTATCAAAGGGGTATAAATGCAAACAGATGGTGAGATAGAGGAGGAAAGAAGAGCTCACTGTCACTTAACAGTGGCCTGTTTATAGGCTTGCAGAGGTCTGTTCTATTCTAGTCTATTAGATACAACAACCAGTAAATGCTTGCATGGCAGTGACATCTACACTACTTTGTTGGTGAACAGCTGTATGGGATGAAATCTGATGAGGCCAGTCCTGACTGATTACTGATGAGTCAGATAAGGGTATCATGATTTTATGACTCAAGTTGTAGTTTTGTTATATCTGGATGAACTTAACAGAAAAAATAAATATCTGATTTACAGTTTTTCACATGGGCAGATTTACTTGTTCCTACTGTTAACGAGGAGAAAGCAGAATAAACAACTGTTTGTTTGCTAAAATTCAGAAGTCGTGCCAGTTTGGCTAGTGGAGCCTGGCCCTGTGTCTAATCTGTCACTCATAATCTGCACTTGTTTACTGTTTGTGCTCTTACCTGGTTGTCTCTTGTGTTACAGAAACACCCACATTTTTTTAATAAGCCAAAACTTTTCAGAGCCATCTCTACATCACTGTCATAGGATTTTTGATACAAAGAATACAAAAACCAACCAGTGGCAGATTGAGGAAGATTGTTAATGCCTTAAAAAAGTAATGGGCTAAAAAGTAAAAATATAGAGAAAATACTTACTTATGCATAACCTTATTAAGTGTAGTTAGTCTTGGAATAAATAGTTTTTGTGTTGCTTTCACAAAATTTGAGGTGGAAATTAGCACTTGCCACAGGCCTAATGCGATTGAATTTGATCAGCATACTAGCACAGTGGTTGGTAAACAAAGAAGGCATCTATTGGCTTGGATGACAACAAATCATCTTCACCATTCTTACTCTGTTGTGAGCCCTAGAAGGCAGCAACATAGAAAGCAGCCCGTTGAGTCCAGCAATTCCAGTTAGTCAAGGTTTTTCAGCTGAAGCAGTGAGACAGAAGACACTAAATAAAAGATAAGCAAGGTGAAGGGTATGACTAGCTACTAGCTTTTCGCAATGCTCTTTTTTTTTCATAGAAGCTTAAATGACTTGTGTGGTTCACACAGATCTGAGAAATTTGTGTTTTTCTGGTGGGGGAGGGGGTCTGACAGATTTCTTCAATAATGATTATCATTATAAATATAATAATCATGTAATCCTATTATCATAACAGGCCTGTCATCTCTGCCACTGGCAATGTCCCCCTGATATTTTCTTGTTACTTAGCGTTAAGTTATCTCTTTGCGGCGTATTTCCTTGCGTTAATTGTTTGCTTTATTGTAACGTAACATTACTAATATAAATGTTGACTTGGTCAGAGCAGCTTTTTTGACCTCTTAACATAACCCTAGATTTCCACCTCCCACTAGACTATAGAACTGACCTTTCTTTTTTATTTTCTTCTCCAGTGGCTTATAGGAGAATTCACAGAACTTTTCGTAGTAATTATATTAATTTATCTATTATTTTGTATTTCTACTCCATGTATGTAAAAGAAACCCCTGTTATAGATGGCTCAATGGAGGACATTACTTATATTATTCACTGTCCATTGTTATCCACATTGTTATGTCATGAAATAAAACATCCAAACGCTCCAATGTTAGCATAAGAAGTATTAATGGACTTTCTTGACACTGAAAACAAAATAAACATTTTACTACTTAACCTTGTCTTTGATCTGAGAAGAGTCAACAGAATTTCGAGCATAGGCCTCAAGATTAAATAGAAATTATTTGGCTTATGTCACATGATTAATGTCATGAAGCACTTGGCAATTAAGATATTTGCAGTGAAGACCCTTACATATTGTTTTAAATTATTGTCTAACCCTGTGGCCAAAAATGTTCACAGAAGCACAAAGTTCTTCAGAGATCTATCCTCATAAATTTGCTTTTTAACTACACCAGATTGATGTATTTTAGCTTTGAATTGTCATATTTTTCCTCCAGAGGAGCATGCCCCCAGACCCTCCAAGAGGGTGGGAGGTTTGTCTTTTTTCATCATACCTGTGGGTGCATCCCTGTAGCTAGGTCAGGTGCCTATTGTTTGCAGTATTGCATTCTCTTGGAGCACAGGACCCCTATGCTATGACTGGGTTACTGAGGTTTCCTGCTTAATTAAACCATCTATCCTCATCTTGTGATGCATTGAGAAATTTGATTCATTTTTCAATGAAAAAGTTGAATCAAAAAGTTATTGTGTGGTTGTCTGTACTGCAACTCAGACTTTGACAAATTTTGTCTGTGTATATTATAACATTTGTTTGGTAATAATTGTGTATGCAATGTGGTTTTCCTGTAGGGTTCTGGCTGGTGTTGACTCTGATCTTTATCGTAACATGCTGCTGTGTTTGTCAGCACTGGCGTTCCAAGCAGCGCTTTCAGCAGCAGCGGCGGCAGAATGAGATCAACCTCATTGCCTACAGAGAGGCTCACAACAACTCTCACCTACCCCTCTATCTCAGTAAGTATCTGTCTGACATGCTGCTGTCCACTCACATTCCACACTTCCACTGTAGTTAGTCTCTGTCTTTCAGACATATTGCTAGCTGCACCTCATAGATGTTTGTAAACAACAAGGTACATAAAAAAATTCTGAGTTTTAAACTGTAAAGCTGAACTACCATCCACTTTCTGCTGACAAGTAGAGCTCTAACAATACATTATACAGTATTTACACTGGTGATGATTCAGCTCCTAACACAACATCCACAAACTAAAACTTCTACTCATGTACGCCTTTGCAATTGAACAGTGAACCTGAATCACGGGTGAGAAATTTTTTTCAAGGCACTTGCGGCTGTCATTTTGTCATTTTGTCCGAAAATACACCAGTTCAGGTGTTTTGTGCCGAATATTCTCCCTTAGGCCCCTTCCATGCGTACATTGATATCTTTGTTAACATAGCTTTTTCTATGCGTTTTCCCATCCCCACACAAACTGAGTTTTACGTCACTGAAAGCTAAGGTTCTGAGGAACACTTTATAAGGTAGAGATTTTTAAAACCGCCATTGTCTGTATTTGTGGGTACAGCTAACATGGAGGTTTTGAGGAACGCTGGCATGCACACAATGCTCTTCTGTGGTGTTTGACATAATTGACTTATTACACATTATTGTCACGTACTGGCCTGGTATGCTTATGAGCAATGTTTTCAACTGTTTCTGCATTATCATGGGGAAAGTGAAATAGTCATTAATGCCTCTGGTGTGGACAGGATTTCTTTAAAAAAAAAGCAGAGAGAATTTTTTATTTTTTTTTTTTTAATATCTGCATAGGTGTGGACGTAGCCTCAGATGCCTAAGAATGTCATGTTTGCCTAGAATTTTAGTTATGATTTCCAAGTAAAATATATAGCCAGAATTCTTTATTTATAATCTTCCAATCTCACAAAAGCGTAACAACCAACAACATGTTAGGTTGTCTCTTGGGTCTTCTTGACTTCCTCTGCCTATTGGTCAATCTCATGTCCAAGCTCACAACTACTACACTACAGATAAAACAGTGTAATAGAGCAGGTCAGTTAGCCTGTTAGTATGAAGAACATAGAAATTTACCAACTGAAAACATCAAAAAAATTAGTGTACTATGAAAACTATGAATGGAATTGTGCTCCTTGTCCTCAACCAGCTACTGAAATGCCATCATTGCACCTGGGAATGACTGACACACTGATACTTGTGTATAACTTTTATTCTTGTCCTTATTGTTGAATTGTTATTTGCTAGGATTCCTGCCCACATACCTGCTGCCAGCCTATGAAGAGGTAGTTGACCGCCCAGCCACACCCCCTCCTCCTTACACCCCTCTCCAATCATCACCTCCATCCACAGACCCACCTCAGGAACCTCCCTGCCCCCAGTCAGCTATTTCCATCCCTAATGATGCTGCTGATGATGCACTCCCTCCTACTCCAGAGGTCACACAGAGCCACCTTCATGGTGCTTTTAACCCCAACAAAGACTTGACAGCAGGCAGGTACCGGCGATTCACAGGGGATTCTGGAATTGAAGTGTGTGATGGCCAGGAACTGTGGGATCAGCACAGCTTTTTAGAAAGAGAAGAAGAGACAGAAGAGGAGGGGATGAGGCAAATGGAGGATCCATGTGATCGCAATTGTACCCACACCTCTGAACACAGCCATAATAATAATGCAGTCATTGGCTCAAATACAGATGGACACACAGCTGTGGATACAGACCACCAGTCTCCCAGATAATCTAGAATAATGTCTTTGATATCTGCAGTGCTGAAACAAAACTCTGCAGCAGTTACTGATGCATTATTATACATTTTTGCTCAGGGGTTTGGTCTGTTTGTACATGTTAAAGTTTGATTGACAACATTGTGTGTGACAGGCCTGGAGACAATTGAAAGGTATACATATTGAAGCAGTATGTGTTAAATCAAGCTCCACTCTTCCTTATCTTCAAGTTTCAATTTAGACAGTTGTTGCTCATGGTAATGAGCGGTCCACATTGGAATTTCTCCTGTCTGGACACAGCACTGATATCATGTTTTATTTTCTCTTTTACTTTCATGCTTCTCTGAAACGTTGCTAAGTGTTTCTCTGAGTTTCTGAACAGTTTCTGAATAAATATTTCATAAAATGACTAAAGCAATGCCTGTCACAATAACTGCTTTTGTAGAATGAAATATTTTCCCAGAAATAATTGTGATAAACAATATAATTGTTATTTCCAGACTGTTATGCCACTGATATAATGGTTATGTAAAAGTATTAAAATGCAACTGTACATTTTAAACAGGAATGAGCTTTATTTTCCTAATATTTCCCTCCAGACTTGTTCTTTTTTCAAGTATGGAAAAATGGCTTATAATAATAAATACTTTGCCGAACATGGTTTATTCTTCAAAAAAAGACTTTAAAAAGAGTTCTGAAAAATGTCTGAAAACATTTCTCTTTGTTAGTTATCAGTCACAGACCTTGTGTCTTGCCCTTGTGTCTTGCTCTTTCAGTGAAAGAGTATTGCACAAAGAGATGGCAAGCTTAGGGAATTAATGCAGGATGAAAAATGAAAGCTTTGTTTTTTGATTCCACACCATGATTAGTAGTCTTTGAGTATAGAAGGTGATTGTTAGGTGATTTTAATAGAAGCGCTAGAGTCTCTTTTATTAAGAGTTAGTAAGTTAGTTACTATTCCGTTAACTAAATAATTACACGCCATTATTTCATTTATGTGACGTAAAGCAGGATTAGTAATCTGCCAAAAAGTTATCTGCAAATCCAGTCTGGGTTAAATACTGCACAAGCTGTATCCATGATCAAAGTTATTACTGTCAGTGTAACTAGTGTGAAAGCATACACAACAATTTTTTTGTTGGTTGTGGTCCATACATGTGTGTATCCAAAGGGAATGGTAAACAATTTTGCTGGTAGATGATGTAGTCAAGCTTTCAGCAAGCTAATGAGGGGTCTCTCCGAGCAGTTTTCCACATAATGAGAATACAACAGTGGTCTTCATAAACTGGTTTGCTTTGATATCTGCTCAATCAATAATATGTTTTTGTCACATTTTTTAAAAATTATGAAAGTTAATAATAATGGAGAAAACATGGCTGTTTTTTTGTTTTGGATTAAATTACAAAATGAGAACTGTGGTAAAAAAAAAATGTGAGGAAAAAGTGAGAAATATATGGTTTCTGAAACTGCAAACTGTATAAACTGTATACTGCACAAGCACATCTGAATACCTGGACGTGTCTACCGTGGCAATGATAGCATTAAAAAAGGCTTATCAGGTGAGGTTAACTGTGACTGTTCCAGCATCCACAAGCATTAAGATTCTATAGCCAGTGCTCGTAAGGATCTTCTTTTTGAAATTCACCAAATACAGGGATGTTAGGCAAAGAAAAACATGGTAAATAGACTGGAAACAGGAAACAGAGTTAGGTTAGAAAAGGGTTATAAAATGTTGTCTATCAAACACTCAGAGCACTTTACAGTTCATGATAACATTCACCAATTCCTGCGGAGACTGTGAAAGGGAAGAAAATGACTATTTGCTCTTTTAACGCAAGCTACTGAACAATCTACACGACTTAAAAAATGGACTTTGAGGAGGGCTATATCCAGAGGGTGGCAGTAATGTCATGTTCATAGTGTCAACTGCTGTAAAGAGGAAGAAGAGGAAAAAGTAGAAGAACAAGAAGAAGGAGAAGCCCGAGGACAAGAACAAGAAAACAGGACTCAAAGTGAGTTATCTCGTAGTTAATTTGATTCCAGTATCTTTAAACATTTTTCATCTGAAATTGAAATATGGTTAAAGCCGTCACGTTTTCTCCTATTGTCTCAGACGTTTAATGAAGTCATGTTTACTCACTCAGCAGTTTGATTTGTGTGCTGGCTTAGTTATCAAAGCGGCTGAGCGATGTCACACAGCGAGCTGATAGAGCCTCCATGGATCAGTCCGTCCCTGGGTTTGCTAATGTTAGCCATCAGCGATAAACATCTGAAGTTACACCGCTTTTACAGGACAGCTAGCTTCACCCTACACTCGGTGTTTCTGCTCGTGTGCAGGAAGCACTGACGTTATGCCGAATATGTCTTAAGTGCGAAATGGCCTCGTAAAAAACCTCAATATCCTGCTTGGATCCCACAGCTGATATTTAAATCTTGTTCATAAGCCCAACAGTAACCTCTTTTTTTATTCTATATTACATAAGTTCTAAAATCACGTCTGAAATAACATTTCTTTGTGCTTGCTGTTTTTTTGCAAAAAGAGTGCTAACGTTGGTCAATCAGATTTTAAAATTTGGGCTGGAGTGTCAAAGCAAACCACTTGTATTGTTATAAACAGTTTGTTGTAAGAATGTTTTACTGCTGATTTGAAGTGAGTGTATGTGCGATGTGTTTTCCTGTCATTGTGGTGACCCTCAGTGCCGTGGCTGTTTATTTTAAGCTGCAGATTTAGTTATTGGTAAGATAAGGAACTTGACTCTAGTTTTTCTTTTCTCTCAGTACAGTAACACAGGAACAGACATACAGTTACATACAGACAAATACTTGACAAATAAGAGTAAGAATAAATAATGGTCAAGAGTGTAATGACAAAAACTACATACAAACCAAATATTTAGGAGTTACATCTTAAAAACTGCATTTCAGACTTCAAAGATATGAGATATGAGGAGTAAATGGGATTTTTGGTATTAGATGTTTACTGACACTGTGTGACTCTGGTTTGTCAGTGTGGTCTTGGGAAGAAGCTGATGTGTGTGTGGTTGTTTTGGCTCACAAAGTTCTGTATCAAAGAGTACAAGTTGGAACGAGTTAGGTCCTGAATGAAGGGCAGGTTGGCCCAAATTTGTTTCATTGCAGTCCTGACTTTCTGTTGTGGTCGGTTCCTGTCTTGTTTGGTTGGTAATCCAAACCAGAAAATGATGGGTGGACAAAAAACAGGCTTTTAGTGTTGCATAGAACTGAACCAGCAACTCCTGTGAAGGGCTGAACTTCCTGAAGTCCATCATCAGTCAGCTGTAATCCCAAAAGCTCTGAGCTTATCCAACTTCAGGTTGTTCTGACTGCACCAAAGGACAGGATGTGCGCCATATCTGAAAAGGCCCAATAATGATTTGTAAGGCTTACTGAATGTCATTTTTTGACATCTGAAGCTTATACTTAGGTTTTTGAATAAAGTTTCAAATGTCTCTTAAATGCCATGCTAAAGTCCTCAAACAATATCTTGCATAAGTCCACGGGGGTTCTCGGTGTTAGACAACGTATTTCAGTCCTATGTGGACTATTGGGCTTTACTGAATAGTTTGAGACTTTGTTCCTTACACTAATGCTGGAGGTCTAAATCAATATTCGTAGGCTGTTGCACATATTGCAGGGCTTTGAGTGCTGTGTTGGTGTGATGGGTAGAGCAGAGAGACAGAGGCCAGGACACTAGAACCTTAAAGTGGACTTTGCCAGCTTGCCAAACCAAGACTTCAGTGCTTATGCCCCTGCTGGGCAACTTTTGATACACTCATATCACTTTTGATACAAGAGTCATGTTCAAAAGTTGGTCACTCTTATAATCAAGTTTGGAGTGAATGCTAAAAGTAAACAGTGTTAGCATATCGAGTGCAGCATGCTTTCAGTCACTGTCACTTTATTGCATTTTTAATGCTAATGCTAAAACAAACAACAGCTTTTACTTTACAAATAAAGCTCTCTCATATGAAGCGAACTTTATTTTTACATTGTTTTGAGTGCACAGTGATATTAAATTGACTATCTATCAAGCCTGCATGCAAGTCATTGTTTGCGGCAATTTAGTATAACCTTGTCTATAGACAAATTTGGCTTTTGAGGTCAGAGCTGAAACTCACTGACTGCATATTTGTTTAATTATCCCTTTCATTTTGAACATTTTTTTTCTACATGTTAAAGTGTATGAGACAGTGTTAGAATGAGATTTGATCAGCTGTTCAGGAGATGGGCTCTTGAACTTGAACTATATTTGACTCACATACACCATAAGGCACACATTTTTCTTTACGAATAAACATAACAGTATGGTTCTCTGATTAGTGAAAACCGTACAAACAACATTATCCATGATTTTAACAGTTTTCCTAAAACCTTAACAGGCCAAAAAAAAAACCCTTTCCCCCCTTTTTAACATGTTATAGGGAAGAAACTTCTTTACTTCTCCAGAAGTTTTCATGTTGTGTTTGCCATCCGTTCAGCAACAGTGGACTTAGTATAAGGTGGGTAGGTCAGTCATACTCATGAATCTGTAATTATGCTAACAGTTTCCTGGTCATGCTCAAAAGTATTACTTCAGTTTCCAGTTTGTTAATCATTACATGACTGAGAAAAGAAAAATACTGTAGTTCCATTTGGTCTCACATTTGACTCAGGATGTCATTACATCCCAACCTGTGAAATAGACAGAATGAAATTTAAGATCATTTTGAGAGGCGCTACTTTAATCAAGCATCTTAAGTAGATAAAGATAAGAGTGTGTTTAATAAGCAGCTCCTCTCCTCCTAAAAATATCTTAGTGAATCACAATGACTTCGTGGAGTGACCGTCTGCAGAACTATGCCGACCTACCAGCCAACATGGATGGTGTGGCCATGAAGAAATATCGACGTGAAGCTCACCACAGGTATGTATTTGTTGGACTTCAGCAAAAACTAATGCCAGAGTCTTGATTTGTGACCAGTCCTCACCCTGACGCTAGTATTTTATATATAACAATACACCAGTCAGGAGTGTATTCACATCTTCAGATATGCCAGATTAATGACCTATGATACACATACATATGAGGTGTAATCAAATATTTCAGAGACTGCTCCTAACAGAGCAGGTGTAGGAAATAACTTTTGTTAGTGTTCTAGGTTCATTAAACACACCAGATTGAATGTTTCACATACCCATAGGACATATTCCACACGTTCATCTGGAAAACAGCCCATAGACAGCCTTTGGAGGGGCTGGTTGTGTCCAAACAAAAAGCTGAAAGGTGATTGGACAAACATTATGTCTGTCACATTCATGTCTCTTGCCAAAGCCAGTCAGGAGAAGAAGGAAAACATCTTCTCCATCAAGAAAAGCCTGCAGTTCCATTTTTTGCTCTTCTTTTAATGAGTAAATGTTGCCCAGTTGTGATAAAACTGCAGCTATTGCAGCATCCACGCCAACTTCCTTGGCAGCTGCCACTGTTTACGAGCTTCCAGCAACTTCTTGCTTTTGTCAAAACTGAACCACTAAATTACCACCCCTCTCTCCTCAAGGGATGCCTGTGTCCACTCACCCAAAACCAGTTCTTCCAGCAGTTTTAATATCCATTTTCAGAGCTATTCCCTTGGTCATTCTTAGAGAGGAGCTTGATTGACCCTTGAAGCCACAAACCATTTTACCGATTATTACTGACTAGTGTCACAAAATCCAAATATCAACTCTAGGACTAAAATAGCATTATAGTTCGTCCTAATGCCATGTTTCCACTGCATGGAATGGCCTTGCTCCACTCAACTCATTTTTGGTACCCGGTACTTTTTTTGATTTCTCTTTCTCTGCAACTTGTATATTCCCAGTGCAAATGGGGCTGCTCATCACAGCATCCAGTGAATCTGCAGCTGACATCATCTTCAACACAAAACACACCTGAACAATAGATGCTGTCCTTTCCTACAGATATTCTGTCATGG
The DNA here is from genome assembly GCA_029783645.1 of Ctenochaetus hawaiiensis. Classification (NCBI taxonomy): domain Eukaryota; kingdom Metazoa; phylum Chordata; class Actinopteri; order Acanthuriformes; family Acanthuridae; genus Ctenochaetus; species Ctenochaetus hawaiiensis. Next base: position 501,791 of record JAPZDY010000003.1, on the reverse strand, counting down.
CAGCAAAACAAAGAAACGTCTGAAGTTTGCCAGTTGACCATGACTTGGTTTTGTGGGCCACATTTTTTTTTTAATTTAGCACTCTGTGTCATGCAATTAAATATTGGAATGACGATCTCTGACCAATCAGTGTTATGCATTTTTTTCACCCCACTGTTTAGTATTCACAACTTCAGCCGTGGAAACCAAATGAAGAGTGAGTCAAGCCGTTGCATGGACTGGAAGCACAGCATAAAACTGTTAAAAAAAAAAGTTCATGTTAAATAAATTAAAAGGAAAAAAACAGAACATTACTCAGTGAGTGTACAGTGTACATTAAACATTGTCAATGACAGATAGAGTTCAAATGCTTTTTGGTTTTAATGATCTCCTAAAGAGGAAGCGGTCAGATGTGGCAATGTACAGCTATCTTTATTCTCATCGCAGTCAACTATTTGCTAATTACAGGGAAAAAGTTTCTGCTGCAAGAGGAAACAGAACAGAAAGTCACTATCTGATGAAACCTTATCTAAATTTGCAGCTGCAACTGTTTCTTTAATAATTGATCTATCCAGTTATTGAAGAGAATTAGAGTAAGTAAATTACAATAGGTACTTACCTTGTAAAAACTTCTTACTGATAAAATCCTGCTACTATTGGTGATAACGATACTCACTGGCCAATAAGCTGTGGTTAGCTTGAGCTTCTTCTGAGAATTGTATAATTAGGGATTGTAGTACAAAAAGTGGCATCAGATGATTGATTGATAGGTATGTTTGATTGGTGTTTTTTATTTTTAACATGTAGAACAGTAGTTAGAAAGAAAAAAAGATCCATGAAATACAGAAAAAAGAAAATAAAAAATAAAAATGCAGGTTAAATTGCTCAATTGTTAACCCATCAGATTTTGTCAAAAATATGTTGATATGTCTTAAAGCAAGCTATAAAAAAGCATCAGTTTAATATTTGTTTACATTTTTATGATGTAACTTGGGTATTGTAGTAATTATATTATGAGAAATTTAATTAAAAGAAAACCTAGTCCTGTATAATATTCTCCCAGTGTCCCTTTATGGACGCTTGTTCACACTGGCTTAAAAGTTGAGCTGAATGTTGTGGAGTTTCCCAGGTTAAGACTGAACTGTCCAGGCTTTAAAAGCAACTTGTTTCTTCAGTTTAAATGTACAAAGCATGGTTGTTTCTTCCTAGTGCTGCCTTTGTTGTTTGTGTCCTTTTAATTGTAAACGAAGTTCCAAGACTAACATTATTGGCTTCCTGTCGAGGTTTTGAGGTGGATTAGGTAGGTTGCAAACAAAGACTGGGCCCCTGGTCCTATGAAATAGTCTATCTTTTCTCTAACTTTAATATGATGCAGATAACAAGTAATGGAGGCAGGTCTTAAAAGTGGGGTATAACAGGATCTTTTGTTGCAACAGAACACATATTATGTACTGTCAAAGGCAGTGCACCAGAGCCATGCGGCATAACATCAGTGGTAAGACCAGCAGCCATGAGTCAAGTGGTAATGCTACATGTATTCTTTATCACAAAGCTTTCCAAGGGATCTGGCTCAAAACCATCCTGCAATGAGGTATGCCATCATTTTGTTTTTGAAACAAACTGCGACTACTGACCAAATGACTTCCGTTTTGATGTCCATGATTTGAATTGATTCTCCATCCAACCCTCATGGAATTCCATCCATACTGACACTGATTGTGAGGCGGCTTTTTGCCTGTGGAGACAGTGAGTGGGAGTCATTGTGACTTCCTTCTGCTCCATTTCCCTCGTTCCTGCATCTTTCCTTTAATCCTCATCTGTAATCCGATATCATCCCTCACATCATCTGAATGGAAATTCAAGACAAGTGTGCATTCTGAGCAGGGTCACAGATTATATGTTTATGTTGTATAATCTGTCTGATCTGCAAATAATCAGTTAGAAGTGTAAAAGAGGCAGGAATGTGCCACACAGCAAACATTTGTGTGTAAGTGTGTTTTTGTGAGCTACTCCTACATTGCGAGTTCTACTGTTGATGTGACACACTGCTGAGCAGCTATAGACAAATTGCGTCTGAGTGAAGTTCTTCTAAACCAGGTCACGGGGTCAGGGCTGGATTTGAAACCTTCAGATGTTTTAAGAAATAAGACTTTGCAGCACAAATGGGTTGCAAGAGGCTGAGCCAGTTGACATTCGGCATGCAGGGTACCCCATGGACAGATTACCAGTTTATCACAGAGCTTAGAGATAGATACAAACACAATCACATTTACACTTACAGGCAATTTAAAGTCACCTGTTAACCTCCAGAACTTAGAAACACATGCCATGTATGAACCCACGACTTTTGCACTGTAAGACAAGAGTCCTAATAACTATGTGTGTCCCTATGTAAGTGTGTGTGTCTCCCTGTTGCACACTTAATTTCATTCTAGTGAAACTTAAGGGGGATTTTTTCTAAGCTAATAAACACAGTCAGACCACAGATTATGTTTAAGTCGAGGTTTTCGTCTCTCTGTCGCTGTCTCTCTCTCTCTCTCTCTCTCTCTGTCTCTCTCTCTTTCTTTCTGTATCTCTGTGTGTTTTTCTCTTTAGTTCTGTCCCTGTCTTTTTCAGTCACATAACCTCCCACAAACAATAAATCTACGACAAATTACTTAATAAAATTTTACCCCATAACCCGCACAAGTCCATTTTTAAATACAAACAGATCACATGGTCAGCTAGCCTATCCCTGACTATTTCTGTGCTTTTATAGCATGTTGACGTGGTTTCAAATAATGCCCTTAAAGATCCAATATTATGTCCCTTTTTGACAGTATTAACAGGTCTCAGAGGTCCCAAAAACATGCTTGTGAAGTTTCTTGCTTAAAACACCACTTAGATCATGTGCATAGGCATGCCCATATACCCCTCTGTTTCATCCCTCTTCTGAATGCACTATTGCTGTGCCTGTAGCTTCAAATACAAATGAGCTGTGGCTGGTCACACCCCTCTCAGGAAGTGGATGTGGCTGCAACCACAACCGTATGACTACATTGACCACTTGGTGTGGACATGACGGCTGGTAACAGACTTGATGCAGTTCAGCCATATGATTTTGAACCAGAATCCGATCCAGAGGGAGAGGCTCCTGCAAAAGCACTAAGTCCAGCACCCAACCCTAGTGACTAACCCTCAATGACATATTCCCCAGCATCTGAGCCGACAGTAGATGCTACAATAGATGCTACATATTAACCATGTTGAACTGGCTTAATATACCAAAAAGGAGCTTAAACATGGCAAAACTTAGCACTCTTGAGATTGAAGTTGGGCCATGGACATTAAATACTGATTCATCCTTGAGCTTCAGTTTATAATCAAATCCTGCTCTTTACTGGACCTCATTGATGATGCATTTAGAAGTGAAATGGTTAGCACACACATGCAACACTATAGGTACTG
>JAPZDY010000003.1:411412-424587 GCA_029783645.1 Ctenochaetus hawaiiensis | reverse complement strand
TCATGTTTAGCCACAAATGACATAAGACAAAAGACAAGATTTGAGCTGTGTGGAGCTGATCTTACAGTTCCAAACCTGAATTTATTCATTTTAAACATGTAGGTTCTAAGTATACATTACAACCACATAATTTTTTTAAATTAATAAATCACCAAGGTTTTATTTGTTTTTTGTAAGTGTTTTCTTTGTGATCCATGACTAATAACAACAATTAACCTTTAAAGCAACACCTGTGGATTTGTCTTAAAGTCCTGTGATTACTGACTCACATTAGGCTCCAAAATATCAACAGCCCTCATTAACAAACCTTCATGAAGGTTAAAAAATAATAATAATAATAAATAAAACCTCTTGAAATACAGCGATGTAAGAGACGTACAAACAACATCTGAATGAGCAATAGTGAGATTAATCTGTTGAAACTTTAAACACCTTTTTCTTATATACATATAATATACAAAAAAGCATGCCGTAATGCACAGATGAGATGGATCCTGGGGTACTAAATGCCTTGAAGCAGTAAACAGAGACAGTATGCTGTGGCTTACTTGTTGGATTTCTAAAATAACTCAAGGGGGGTCAAGACATGAACTATAGTAAAGAGAAAGTGACATGCAGACATGATGCAGCTGACTGAGGTCCTAAGAACAAAGCCTACCAATGTCTGTCTGCGTTGTATTTAGTGAAACCCAACATCAAGCATGTAGAACATAAGAGCAGAGCACTGTGAAGCAACCCACAAACTGTTCACAATTACAATTTTTTTTAATACTCTTCTTTGTTATAGTAATTCAATTTCAGTCAACTAAATATTTTTCCCTCAAACAAAAATTATATTGTCATTCTGACAGAACTTCAACAGAAGTTTGGCTGAATAAGTAACTTGTGTTCTGTAGGTAGTCCAAATCAAAAAGGTCATTTTTCTCGGAACACAAATGTGCTCAGTGAATTTATTGACAGTACTAGAGTTTAACTTTTGTTGTGTCTAGGTAAGAACATTTGGTTATTTGGCAACAGTTGAAGGGTGGGCTAAAGAACTAACAGTTGCATTTTAAAAACACAATTCATTTTCCGAATAAAAAGGAATTTTTATAAAAATTCCACCATTAGTTTTCCAGAAACAGTGTCACAGACCAATGTTTTAGCTGAAAATTCTGACTGTATGTGGTGGTAAGGGAAAATTCAGGTCAGACAGTCAACCAAAACTGTTTAGGTCTTTGGCTTTGCTGTTGCCAGAGCAAAATTCCCCTTATCATTAATGGAGACAAGTGAGAACTTGTATTAAGATCATATCCATATTTGCTGTGTATGTTCAATGACAATACAAAACAATACTGTACTCATATTTTTTTAAACATGAAAATAATATCTCAGTCAACATATGCCTTGTGCACTGATGACGACTTTAGAGATGTTTGACCAATACTGAAATGCATTTTGACCAGTAGATGTCACAGAATGTGTTTTTGTCTGCCTATTTGTCAGAGACAGGATTACAATGAAGTGAAGACTTCTCAGACAAACACATATGCAGTGTCCTCCAGATACAGTGAGTGATACAGTCACTTGTCTGTCAGCTTGTCGAGTTGGTATTGGATGATAGAATGACGGTCAGTGGGTTTGATGTTAAGTTTGAAGGCCATGCCTGTGAGATCTTTCTTCCTAACTTTTCTTTTCATCTTCTTTATCACATTTTTGGGTGTGAATCTCTCAGTCTCATCTTATTAAATTTTTTTGTGTTTATTTCTCATAGTCCATTACAGAAGGTCAGGGGTCAGCCATCATCAGGCTCAGCAGCCTCATCTTGTGCTCTGCAACTTTTATAGATGAGAGGATGTGGAAAAACACAGTTTCAGGGTGTATGGGTTGGATCCATCTGAAACCACACAACACACACACACACACACACACACACACACACACACACACACACACACACACATACACAATTAATATCAGATCCTGACTGAGACAGTAGTATGAGTGGGTAGTAACACGACAAGCGATGAACACGAGCAAAAACAGGTAACAAGAACTTTTAATCTTTTTCTCTTCAGTATATTTTTGAGTCAGTAATCTACTTTTCCTTCAGTACATTTACCAAATAAACACCATTGTTGCAACAAGTCTCCTCAAAATGTGGGGGCTGAGTGGAGGCAGAAGAATGCACAAAGGGCAACTCTATTGAGATGACAAAATGCTTGCTGCCTCAAAGAAAACAAGGCATCACCCAACAATGCCCTATCATAGATAAAAGTAGTATAAGAAAGGAGAAATTAGTAAAGAAACTTTGAAAAATGTCAAAAGAGTTCAACTCAAGCAAATAAATACAGAGTAATCAGACACTGGTCAAATACTAAACTATCATTTAACTTTCAAGATAAAAACTTGCCTTCTTTCACATGATAATAATCAAGAATGTTTTTTTGAGCTTAATTTTTGCAAATTCTACTGTCATCGTTATGTTTTACTCTTTGTAGTACTGTGTCGTACTATGATGTAGTGTAAAGATGTTATTCATACCAGTTTAATTAGTTAGTTGGTGAGTGTGCTGTTGGCTGCCTCTGCAATACATGCATTAGGCTCTCATGGTAGTTTCTTTTAACTGTTCAATAGCCTTGTTTATACAGTCTAATCTTGTAGTACAAGTATATTTAATTATTTGCATCTCAGAAAGCAAGCAACAAGCCCAACTGGGACCATCTTCCTTGTCTCCCACATCACTGGGCACACTCTTTGTCATATCCCGGCTGTATTTTTTAGTTGTGGATCTGTATCTGAGTATAACGTCCTTTGCCTCTTATTTACACACAGATACAACCCTCACAGTTTGACAAGTTTACCATGACTAATTTGGAAACTTTTTGTTGAATTATTGCATATTTTAGGGGTGAATTACAATCTGCAGTGTTTCTCCTACTTCACACAGCACACCAACATCATTGTGTGCCTGAAAAAACGGAGAAAAAGAGAAGAAAAAATGTTGTGTATCTACCAGCAGAGTTACAGTCGCAAAGATTCCTTTCTTTTGCTAACCATAGTATGATGGTGCAGTAGTTAGTACAGCCTTTACTAGTAGTAGTTTGCATGTTCTCCCTGTGTTCAGGGTTTCCTCTAGGTGCTCCAGTTTTTCCCACCACCAAAAACACGTATGATAGATTAACTCTCAGTGCCCTTGAAGAAGGCAATGACTGGGATGTGGAGTTGGTGCCTGGGTGCTATGTGGCAGGTGCCCACTGCTCCTCAGGGATGAGTGAAATGCAGAAAACAAATTTTACTGTACACTGTACATGTGACAATAAATTATTTATTGTCTTAATCTCTAACTGACTGTCCCAGGACACATGTCTCAGCTGTCCATAATATGAATGTAGGCTGTGCTACTCCATTGAAACAACATCCATATAAGCTGGCAACCTCTATTTTGCAGATTTTGAGAAAGGAGTTGTCAAACTGCTGTTTGGATCTCACCATGTGAGTAAAACAAAGAGCAGCCCATCACACCTCAGTGTGAAATCTGGCTTGAACCTGAGTCCTAGATGAACTCAGAAACTCAGATGAACTTCAGTGAACTAAAGACCCCCAAGTTTGACACCTATGCATGAACTTTATTACCTTTTACCCCTGATGTCACCAGGTCAAACAGACCTTACACTGCTCTTTTTCTCGACCCCCCAGAGTTGGGAACAGAGCAGCTCCTCTCTCAGCAGGCTCTCTTCAGAGGCAGAGGACACAGTCTTTGCTCCTCACTCCCTTTCTCAGTCCCATAGATTAGGGGACCCTCCTCAACACAATCTCTCCAGCAACTTTTACAAGACACATTTACAAGCTACAGGAGTCATGGAGTAGGCACCGAGTTATTGTGCGTTTCCATCATGGTATTTGTCAAATAAATTATTTTTTTTAATAAAACTATTTGTTGTCGGTTTAAAGCGGTATAGGAGCAAATGTTGCAAAACACTGTACCATAGAGCTCCAAATCCCTTGACCTTAACTTTGATTATAATTGTGTAATTAAATATAAAATGTAGTTCAAAGGTCAGTATTTTTTATGACTGAATTAAGATTTTTGCTATCACTTGCCTTTTCAAGATTTACAGATTGATAAATAATTTATAATTTATTAATTAAAAACTGTTACTTAAACTAATCATCAGTTATTTCTGATTGCCAATCCCAACATCTTTGGTGCTCCTTTTCCAGGCACCGTATCCCAACACTCAATAAACAGAATTTGTCAAGTTGAGGTTGTGTCCATGTTGGGTTTACTGACAGGCCCTCGACAGGTGCCGTGGACTCCTTGGGTTAAGTTCGACATATTTCATCAAATAGCCCTAATCAATCACAAGCCTAGGTTACAGCAACATAATGGTCACCATTGCAATTCCTGGCATATTTAAATTTAAACTAAGATAGTACATGGAAAATAATGGACATAATATACATAGTAAATAATAAATAAATAGATATTGGATAGATATTTGAAGTCAAATTTAAATGTGTTATGTCTTGTGGTGTAAGTGTTATATATTCAAGTAAAGACATTATCATATATATGTAATCAAATTTTCAAAAGTCTCAAATTAATAATTTTTGAAGCGTTATGGAAAGGTCCTAGATAGGGCTCTGCAGCAGTTAGCATTGTGATATTGTTGTCAAGATGTAATTGATCATACTGTATCTGTGCTAGCTATACCAGTCACGTTTGATATGTAACACAATCACTACAACTAGTGTAGTTATGCAATAATATACATTTACAACAACACTAACAACTGAAACCAACACTAACACATTATCGCAACATGAACTGATTTACTAAAGTGTCACACTAGTTTGTAACTAGAAAAACACAACAAGTAGGATTAAACAGAAACATAGAATAATCGATATGATAATGACTCACGATAAATCGAAGACATTTTTTTCAATGTTGGAAGCCACTTTTGTCCTCCTTCCTCATTTACACTTATCTTTTTTATATGTATTCTGTGTGACTTCACCTTTTATTAATTATAAGTGAAAATAAAAAAAAAAAAAACTCATGCCAGAGACTAAAAATACTAGGAAGTCAGATGTGACGACTGCATGATGGAAAGGAAATTGAGTAAAATTAGATATACACAAATTTTACTGTCAGGTATAAGTGAAGAAGATTATCAAGCCATGTGAATGGTTGACAGAGTTTACATAGTTTGTATTAATGCTTGTAGGACAGGAGGTACCTTTCAGGCAGACTTACTAGGTATCCTAATCTGGTAGTGGTTGAGAACAGTAAGGACCTCCACAGCATCCGTCTTACTGTCAAACTCTAACAAGCCAGAGATGGTCTTGGAGGAAGCTGAGAAAGACATAAATAAGATTGAAGAAAGCAGTACATAAGTAAGCACATATAAGCACAACATATGAGAAGGGCTTGGAGGAGGAAATAGTTTGTCAGTAAGAAAATTACATATCTTTCATATTAACTAGTTGCACAGGGGAGTAAAAGAAACAATCTTTTTGCAGACTAATTACCAAACTAACATTTACTTTAAAAACTTTAATGACAACCTAATAAAGTAACACATTTAAGTTCTACTTACGTTTGGCATCAAACATCTTGAATTTGACAAAGCCAGGCACACCATGTTCCGTACACAGCTGTCAAAACACACACAGAAGCTAATGTGTAAATAAAATGTATACATAAATTTATGTTTTAGAAATCTAAGTGTATATCTGTAACTATATATCAGTCAATAATGACTTCTGTGTTTGTACATTACATTTGACATTCAATTTGAAATTCAATTTGAAACTCTGACATTCAAGTTTCTAAGCCAAAAGGCCAGGTCAGTACCATCTAAGCTGAGTATTCCTCTTAGTGTTTTTGTCTAATTATACTTCTCTAGTAGGAAAATAGAAAAGAATTGCTGCAGTGGTTACTTACTTTGTGCTGTCACTTGATTCAACCCCCCCCCTGCTAAAACACACTTGTCAAAACTTAACATATAACAGAATAAAACATTCTACTTGTACTTTCTTGAGTGGCTCTCTCTAAATGTTACACCTGTGTTTTTCAAAAAAGATGTTAAAAGTGGCATCTCTACAAACATTACATATAATGGCAGTGATACCACTGCAACTATACAAAACATAAGATTTACTTCTGTTTAATGGAAAACTGTTATTTGGAAAAAAATTTATTCTTCTTAGATGGTACCAGTGGCCCAATTTAAGGTCCCGACTCACTGACAATTTAAATATATTTTAAATTTAAAACCTAAAACTAAAACAGGACATCTATCAGAAAAAGGTACCATACCCTCATTAAATGGTCCTGTGATATGCATGGAGGAACGTTGTAGTAGTGAAGCACTGCAGATGGAGGCTGAATGATGTTTTTGGAGGCTTGTCCAGCACTGCTGAAGCGGTTGTTCCTGGTCATAGCAAAGTCTTTATAGCTGCTGCTGCCATCTTCCAACTCAAACACCTGACTGGGGATCACTGCATGCTGCTTAGAAACACTGCACCAAAGACAGCACTTGTGTTACCTTTCTCATCAAAACAGTGTTTAAATGTGTTAAATAGTAAAAACTATAACTAGATCAACATCATGTGACAATCAAGCTTGTTGGCGGTCATTTAATAATTTCCCATTCAAAGCAAAATTATTTAGTGTTGAGACTGAGACTTGACTAAAAGTGCCACCCAGTGGTCAATGGATCTCATTCACAAAATAATTCCAGAAAAGCTCCAAACTCATGAATATATAAGCTCATACATATTAAGCAGGGTATGGCATTAAAGAAAATGATGACAACGTATACATATTAGGTTCTTGTTTCTTCGAGACTATACACAAAATAGTTTATTTACCATTTTTTGATTGACATCAAATTTAACACCAAAATAAAACATTTTGGGAAATCACAGTTTTTAAACATAATTCATCAATCAACAAGTTCACTGAGCTTAAGTTTTTTCAATATGGTGCAGCTCCAGATTCCCTAATGTTGGTGATATGATCCTTCCTTCTGATAAAACACACACAGTCAACAAAAATCTTTGGCTTTTCAACTGCTGCCAGAGTCAGCATTTGAAGAATTATCAAGTGGCATTACCTACTTCTGTTACTTTTTTTTTTAGCAAAATAATACCCAGTTCTGATCGGCTGCAAGGTGTCTATTAATTTCTGATATAGGACACCTTGTCACAGTTCTGCATTAGTGGTCACCTGCTCAGTCATTCAGCTCCCATTCAGTATTTTTCTATTCACACAGCCTCAGTCCCTCTCTACCACCAGCTACTCCCACCTCATCAGCCAACTCCAGAAACCTGGTCACACAGTTGCTCCAGGGCCCAATATTTCCGAACTTTTCATCCAGATCAGAATCTTCCTCAAAAATTTCAAAATTGGGCATTTTAAAACAGAATATGTGATCCTGATCCTACAAAATTTGGATCCAGATTTGGTAATCCAGTCCTACCCAGAATCCAGATCAAATGTCACTTATGGATATGGATTTCAAAGCTCCAAGGTGGAGATTAAGATGCTAATTGTCAGGATTTCCCTGATTCCACTGTTAGGGTAGATTTAGCCTGGATTCAAGGTGGATGTAAAGACATGCAGGACACACCTCTTGCACCTCTTCCCCAGTATTATTACTTGATTTTTGCATATAAAACTGACACAGACTTCAACAAAACATTATCCAGCTTTCATTAAACAATTAATCAAAATAACATTATCATTCAGAACCTACACCCACAAAACTCAAAGCTTCCAGGAAAATGGCTTTGGACTATTTATTGTTACAATCTCCTAGATAATCTTTGTACGTGTGCATGTAATTTTATGTCAGCATAAAATAAAATAAAAGTGGTGATAAAAAGAAAAATCTCTGAAAAACAAGAATTCATATTCCCTACCCAGTTTTAAGATTTAATCCTGTCCAGGGGATTCTAATCTGGATTAAAAGTTTCGAAATACTGGGTCCCGATGTCTAGAGAGCTTTCTGTATCATCATCTTTTTAATGTCTATAAATTCTCTGTTAAAATTATGCCCCCCCCCCATTGAGGAAATCATCAAACCCCAAAATCAGAACTCACTTTATGAGTAACAAAATGATTCAGTTACTCATAATGTTGCAGTGTATTACATACATTTGACCAGTGGATGACAGCTTATCCAGGGGCTGCAAATTCAGATTCTGTGATCCTGATCTTGTGGTATTTGGATCATGATTATCCTGTCTTGGAAGTCTTTGAAAAAACAGGACAAAATCTACGGGATCAATTTTTTCTGGAATAGCAATAAGAGGGATTACAAAATCTGGATAATTCTGATCTGAAATGGAAGTTTTGAGATACTGGTCTGAGGATTAATTTTGTCTGGGGTAGCAAAAACAGAAATTACAAAATCTGAATAATTTTGATCTGGTTTAGAATTTTTGAAAAACTGGGCCCATATAATAATAATCAAGCTCCTATTTAAGGCCCTGCTCCCCAGTCACTCACTGCCAGATCTTCACTGTCCTTGACAGAAGACTTTTCAGCACCTTCCTGGATTGATTTGCCTGTCTTTGACTAACCTGCCTCATCTCCCTAGTCTTCTGTCCCCGACCACAAGTTCCAGTGGACTGAGTGCACATCTCCTCTCTGCAGAACCGCTTTGAGAGGACTGAAAGCCTCCTCCAGCAGCATGACGGCTACCGTCTCTGTGGAAGTAAAATAGTCGGCAGCAGCTCATGAGCAGACGATAGTAGGACAAGCTGCATTGATCCTACAGTTAGGCACTGCTCTGACTCAACCAACAGGTCCGGTTCCGCCTCCTGCTCCACGCCCAGTGCCAGCATGCAAGTTGTACTAGAGCCTTAAGTGGAGATCCCCTAAAGCTGCACTGGAAAGCTTGAAGGCTGCAGCTCTTCCCTCATGAAATGCTCCACTCAATTTACTATATATCTTAACACGCCTTTACTGCAGAGCTGTGCAAGGTGTTTGGTGTGGTTTCAGTCGATCCAGACACTACTGGTGATCTTAATGACCCTGCTTCAGGAAAATCAGAGAGTATTAAACTTTGCCACAGGTTTTCGCACCTGAGCCCATCAGAGTAAGTGGAATTCCGCTGCCCATTGTGATGCCTTTCTCCTTGGGCTGGCAGATTTTATTAAAAGATGGACTGATTCCTTATGACCTCACATCCATGCTGGATGGGCTGATGGAGCTGGTCACAAGGACAGATCTTTGCATCCAAATTTTCCTTTTTTTTATACCTTTACATCTAACTGCCTAGATACAGATACAAGCTGAGTCATTGCATTTATTTTGAAAGGTGAACAGACAATTTGACAGGAACTATGTAGTAGGTGTCCTATATCAGATTTTTATGGACACTCAGCAGCCAATTAGAATCAAGTAGTCACCCAGTCAATTGCATAATTCCAGATAATGAACACCTCATTGGAAGTTATACCTTACTTCACTGCTGGAAAGATAGCCTCACGAAACAGGGCAGTCTATGCAACAGAAAGAATCAAACACTTTTGAAATTGGTGCTGCGTGGCCAGAGAAGCAGAGCAAGCAATGCATCAACAAAATCTTGACTGTTATCTCATTGGTACTGTCTCATGTGACAGTTTGATCTGAATTGTGTGGTTCGCTCCTTTGTATCTGTCCATGCAGGTGTGCATTCAAAAATGTGGAAGTACAATCTGTAAAAAACAGCCCAAGAGTGGGCAAAGTTTGCCAGTTGAAGTAAAAGAGACCTGGGTGCAAACAACATTATGGGAAATTAAACATTGGTCATGTGCATAAATCAAGTTAATAATCCTAAAAACACATGGAAAGGTAATGGCAAGTCATGATGAAAGATATGTAACCCTAGGCATAATGAAATAATGTATTGATGTGCCTGTATTGATCTAGTCTTACCAGACATTGAGTCTCTTGCCAAACACCTTGATGCTGTTGAGGTGTGTGATGGCTCTGTCGACAGCATACTCATCCCCCATCTCAACCAACGCTGTACCAGGAACACTCTTCATAAACTTTACCTACAACAACATACACACAACATTAAAAGCCATGTAACATAGTATCATGGTTTTTTGTTAAAATGTTTTTCATTTTTTATTCTGTAAGGTTTGTGAACCTCTTTGGTCGAGATAAACATCCTGTATTGCTTGCTGAAGTAATTCACAGACAGCTCCCCTGAGCAAAGTGGGAAGGCTAGAAGGGGCAACAGCAGAGAAGTATGCACAGTACTGGGTAGGTTCAAGTTCTGTGTAGGTTTCAGTTAAGAAATGGTGTTGTGTTATGTCATTGGTTTTGAACCCGTAGACTTTATCGAAATATCTATTTTTATGCCACTCTGAACACTGCTAATTTATAATCCATGCTCTCCACAGTCTGGACAACAGTGGACAAGACAGAGTTAATATCCCACAAAGCTTCAGCAAGTTGTTTCAACCTCCAATCAGATGAAGGGGAATTGTGCCCTGAGGTCAATCCAGTTGTCTTGTCATTTCTGTGTGAATGTTAATTTGCACTTGTTCACATTTTGTGGTTATTTGTGTGAGTTAGACTCTCTTGCACCATTCTCATTTCATCCATACTCCATACTGTGTTCTTAGTTTATTCTCTATCTTTGATAGCTATTGTTTAACATCGCTTCCAGAGTTAGCTGAGAACAATGCACTCCTTTTATCGCTTGCCACAAATTCAGCCATGTGGTGTCCTCATGTGCTGATAGACCTGAGTGCAGGGGAGGGGGCAGACTAGGTTCCTCTGTGGCAGTTGTGGTGGAAAATGGCTGCAGAGGAGGAGTCAGCCTGTGCTCCTTATTTTCACAGGTATTCTCCAGAGGAGAGTGGTTAGTTTGCCTTGATTAATGTTGTTGAGCTGTTGGTTGATCTGGCTGGTGGAAATGCAGAGGAGGAATCAGAATGTGCTGAATGTCTTTCAGGACTCCATCCAAAGAGGCCATTTTAAGATTTTTTTTTAGTTTTAATTTTTTTTTACATTTTTAATGATATTTTAGGTTTATATCCTTGTTTATTGAGTTTGTTTGAATAAACACATTTGTGACTTGTTTTCCACGGTGTTGAAACTGGGCATAACCTAGCATAAGATAACACAGCTAAGCACAGAACTATTTAACTTTTGTCATTGTTGAAAATTTTGTTTTGGATTTGCTCTTTGAGCTTCATGTCTGGGCTAGGCTATTGTTGAGTTAATCATACATTTTATCCTCATATAGGACTGGAAGCACATCCAGTAGCTTGCATGTGAGTAACCTGTGTGTAACTAGCCCCCTCTCTTTAACCTGGCCCCTTTGGCTTACAAGCATTGGTCTTGAATAAAGAAACCTTTAACCTCCTCTACCAACCATTTGGTGTTGGCAGCAATCTTTGACTGAGCCATCTTTGTTTTAGATTCCTTTTATTAAGACATGTGGTCTTAACCATCGTTTTGAGTCAGCCATCTTGCCTTTGTCTGTCCAACAGACACCGACAAATGCACACACAGAGACTAACATGCACACACAGAGACCCACACACACAAACGCACACACACGCACGCACAGGAAGCATGTCCCAACATATTTGGTGTGCCTGTGTAAGGTGGTGTACCCAACATATTTGGAATTCCTTTGAATTGAAATTTTATGAAACAACCAAGTTCTATTGTGCATAACTGTGGTTCTAACCATATCAAACAGAGGATGTCCCAAAAAGTTACATCAAGTTCTACTGTGGAGTGCACTGCTTGGAGTCTAGGAGTAGTCCTTTCAGGGTAATGGCAGGGTCTAGTTGTGAAGATTCTTCTGAATTTACGGAGGTCCAGTCATTAAAAATTCTTATCAGAAGTGTGTCATTTGTGTCGATTTCTTGTACCTTTATCACCCAAATAACAATGGCAGGATTGTAACAAATTTGTAGAGAGATTTTGCTGAAAAAAATCCTACATACCTACCTTCTCAATATTTCCATAAAGGCAGAAGAGGTTGAAGATGCGGATGCAGTTCATTTTGGATGGATGAAGGCCACTCACCATGGCAACAGAGCTGGGGGCATGGCTGGAGTATGAGGATGATGACTGGGGCAGAGGGTATGACACCATATCTGGCACGTCGACTGAGGTGAGTTTGTACCTGCTGCTGCCTGGCAGAGGCAGCAGGGGGCAAGGTGGTCCTAAGGCAACAGAGACAATAGACAGAGCTCAGGATCCTAGTGTTCTCTAAATAACAAAAGTCCTGATATTTGTTGTTTAATTACAGAAAGTGTATGAAAACCATGACCAAAATACTCATACATACTATTATTGTGTTACTTATGGATGGAATTACAGTGAAAATAAGTTATTTCCTTTGTTGCTGGAAAACCCTTGGATCCTCTTGAATGACCTATTGCAGTCCCCAGACCCCACTTCGTTTGTTTTATGCATGATGCATAAATGATTAAGTTGGTTTTAGCCATGATTTCTTTTTTAATTTAAAATCAGCAAAGATGCGGCGCTCTGATATTACTTAGTACTAATCTCCAAATATTGGTCTCTCTAATGGAGAGGGCTAATTTGCAAAACTCCATAATTTTGTGATCTGTTACATAGTCACCTCTGTTGGTTGTCCTAGTTGACTCTGTTATATGAGCATTTTGTTGTGAACCCTTTTAATAGAGGAAGAGCCAGACCATAAACAACTTTGTTCGGCAAACAAGTATTAGCAAGTCACACAAATTTTTTCATAGTTTAGAAGTACATCTTGCAGATAAGCAAGTGTTGTTTTTTCTGCTTATGACCAATTTGAAATAAAGAATGAATTGTGTGTAAAAATCATTAAGTCCATATAAAGCTTTGCTGCAATTAGAGAGAGATGTTTTGGAGAAACCTTAAGTTCCTTGGACTAACATTTACAGCATTATGTTTCACATGTCTCTAAAGGATAGCTGTGAATCAATGATTAAATATGAACCAGGTGAAGGCTCCACCCCTCTAGCTGTATATTCTTGTGTGATATCCTCACAAATCCAGTGTGCTCGGCATTGCTTTGATGAGCCGTCCCAAGGACTGCTCCCTATGATGAGTGAACAGCTGTTGAGCATGAGTCTATTTGATATCTGATGTATGTTGTGCATGCAACATAATGAGACAGTGCACGCACACAAAGTCTGTGTGATGTTTTCTTCCTCCT
>JAPZDY010000003.1:392935-403026 GCA_029783645.1 Ctenochaetus hawaiiensis | reverse complement strand
TTCATGATCAGGGCAACGTATGACACTCTGCCAAGCCCTCAAAACATCAACCGCTGGTATGGCACAGAGGAGAACTGCCAGCTGTGCGGCTCCCAGAACCCAAGTCTGCAGCACATCCTCTCCAGCTGTAAGGCAGCCGGTACAGATGGCGCCACGACCAGGTTCTGCGCAAGGTCGCTGACATCCTGGAAGCCCACAGGCAGGAGGTGAATAAGTCCAACTCAGCACCATCAGAGAGACGCATCCATTTCGTCAGACAAGGAGACGAAGGCCTGTCCACCACCCCCAGGCTGTGGTCCCTCATGACTCCTGGAGCCGAGTGGAACCTGATGGCTGACCTCAATCAGCTGCTTAGGTTCCCTCAGGAAATCACCCCGACCTCTCTACGGCCCGACATAGTCCTCTGGTCATCCCCCACCAAGACAGTCATCATGGTCGAGTTGACCGTCCCATGGGAAGATGGCATGGAGGCTGCCTTCGAGAGGAAGAGGGACAAGTATGCAGAGTTGGCAGCAGCATGCTCACAAGCTGGATCGAGGGCGTTCACATTCCTGGTGGAAGTTGGGAGCAGAGGCTACACAGGAGCGTCAGCACAGCGCCTCCTGAAAACTCTGGACATCAGGGGTGTGAAGCTGAAGAAGGCCATCAGAGAGATTGCTGAGGAGGCAGAGCAGGGCAGCTTCTGGCTTTGGCTTCGCAGGAAGGACAGAGCGTGGGGGAAGCAGGGATCCTAGGGCCGGCTGCAGGGGGTGGTAGGGAGACGTCCCTATCGCTGCTCCACCACCCAGAGGTGTTCCGGGAATAATGGAGCGAAACACCAGTGAGCTGGCCCAAAGGCACCGTCGGAGGTGCATCAGGCAGCGATGCCAAGCAGTTAGAGATGTGCTACACATTGCAAGCACCCAGCTGTGCTACATATTACCTAAAATTTCATATGTATTTTAATTCATGTTCTCTGGAAGTTAATGTTATATTGTAAACTGATTGATTTAAGAATATACTGTACCCAGTCATCATTTTAAGAAGGCCCTATTTAAATTTTTTTTTTTTTTTAATCTAAATCAGTGCACATGTATTTTTAGCTGCATCATTGTACACAGCAATGTGAGGGACAGCATGGCTGGCTATCAACATTAAAAATCAATTCACATAACTAACTGATGGAAGCGACAAAGAATAATAGAAATAAAAGGAAGGTATAATCAGTTAATTTACACAGCAAACTAATTATTCTATTTAACTGTTAATTCTATCTAGTTACTTTATCTATTTTCATTTTGGAGTTTTACAACAATTTGCTTTCATTTGCACAGCAACAATAATGATTTTTTTTGCAATGACATTGCACACTTCTTAGTATATATTACTTTCCTGTTCTTATTTTGTTATGGTGATTCTTAATATTATTATCTAATATTGAAATGTGATTATTATTGTAATATTTTGTGCCACAGTAAAGCTCATACAAAAATTTGGTATTGTTAAAACCCTAATTCAGGTACATTGGTAAACTGAGGTTATTTGATAGTAAAAGGAGATTAGGCCAGAGTTTTGTACTGTAATGAAATGTCTACATTAACAAAATGGTCACATAGCTAGAGTTTTGATTCTTAACAATTTACATCTGGTCTACAAAGCTGAGATTATAACAAGATATATCAGATTTTGCAGTTAAAACAAATCAAAAAAGAAAGCTTGGGTATATGGTACATTTACAATTGTTCATGGAAAACCTAAATGATCATCATTAAAAAAAACACTAATATTAAAATCTAGAATCTACAGACCCTGAGAAACTTAATTCACTGCGTGTGGACCAGGCATCAGGCCATATGAGATCACTTCTCCAGACAGAAGATTAAAAAACACAGGGTTGAGTAGCGAGATAGAAGGAAGTGCTATTGAAGTCCTCCAGACAGAAGTGGGGCTGAAGTCTCCTAGGCATGTTGAAGTAGCAGCTGCATGGTGGTCAGCAGGAGTGAGATCCATCTCTTTTGCTCCCTCTCTCTTTTTGCTGGGTTGAAGAAGGTGATGATGGAAGAAAGCTGCTGTGCATGGTCAGCCTGATGTCCATCCTTTTTTTCTGTTCTCTCTCTCCCTCAATGTTTCTCTCTGTCTCTCTCGTCAAGGTAAACAGAGGTGCAAGGCTTGTGAGAGATCAATGATTGTCTGATGTGAGAGTGTTTAGATTGAAGATGGAGAGACAGGAGATGGAGGAGTCTTGAGTGATGGAGGTCTACCGTTCAAACTGTTTGTGACTATACTCCCCAGTCATAGACTGATCCAAAATGGCTTAAGATCCGGACAAAGTTTCACAGATGATGTGAAAACTAAGATTTTTTTTTTGTATTGGCATAACATGAATTACGTATGGCTACAGTAGAGGGAGATGTGCTTCCACACAGAACCCAGACTAAAAACATAGTCCTACCTTCCACATCACAGGATCATTTGTGTTAAATATAAAGGGTCCCTAAATTAGTGCTGTCTTGATCTGATTTTAGTGAAGTATGAATAGAGACAAAAGAGAAAAAAGCAAAACACACAGTTTATATCTTACCTCGCCTGATAAGGTATGGTTTAGTGTAGTCCCAGCTCTCGTTGTCATTCTTAATCACGTTCAGACGTGTTGGCTGTGACACAAATGTGAAAGAATTAATCAGAATCCAGTAAAAAACATCACAACTATAAAAGATGTGTTTTTAGTCTACTTTTATTCACTAATATACATAAATCATAACAACTCTGCCTCTCAGCATTGTATGATACCACTTTAAACAGACCACACAATCAGGGGACAGTGCTAACAGTCAGCCTATTTTTCATAAATTTCAGAAAAAAAAGGAAACTATGTTTGATTATTTTTATGAACCCTAACTAAGGATGCTCCGATCTGGACTTTTGGGGCCAATCCCTATCACCGATTTTTTCCCCAGGATCAGCTGATGCCGATTTTTTAAAAAGAAGAAAATGTTTACCCTTTGCTTCTACAGTATTGGTATCTTGTGTCTTTTCTTAGAATGGTCTTACCCATTCTATATTGATGACACTGTAAGAATAGACTTGAGGCATAGATTAAGGTTGCCCATTATTATACACTCATTAAACTCTTGAATAGCCCCTCCTAATAATATTTGGTTTATATCAACTATTATTTCAATATACAGTATTTCAGACAGATGCAAAGTGAAGAATTTTAAATTTGGTAAATTAAAACAGAGACAGTACAAACAATCTTTCCTTAGACCTGATACCTACAGTAAATAATAAGAAATTGGAATATTCCATACATTCTCTATTGCCCAGTGTCAATATTCAAATAATGCATTGTTCTTAAACTTGAATGCTACATGCTTAAATTCTATAAATGTGTAGGTATTTGGCCAGCAGATTCACCTTAGGACCCATATGGTACACCTAAAAAGCAAATTCAGCATCAAAACTAGATTGCTGGACAGAAACAAATTATGTGTTTCTTCAGCTTGTCACAATCCATCCTTCAATCTCTACTTTGGCTGCACTTGCAATAGTTTGCTAAATAACTGTAGCAAAGTGTAAAGCTTGATTTATGTAAGGGTCCCCAACATTTCACCTGGAGACAGCACAGGGTGGAAATCTGATTGAATAAAAGCTCTAGTCTATACTAGCTGCATTTGAAGCAGCATAACTGAAAGAGAGAGTGACAACAAAATGAGTTGGCAAAAACATATAGCATGACAATATATAATAAATTTTATAATAGGCCAGCAGAGAAGGCTTTGCTGGCCTTACTGGCCCACCACTGTATGAGTGTCCCTTGACAAGAGATAAATAGTAGCATGTTTTAGTTTATGATTCAGTGCAAGTTTAAGAAATCTCAATGGCATATTACACTCCCATTAAACCCTGGCATTAAGTGAAGCATATTCTGCGCAGACAGGTGTTTTAAATTACAGAAATATCCCACTGCATATTAGCTTGTACTAATGAACACTATTAATGGCTTTTTTAGAGCAGAAACAAATTAAACAAATATATTTTGCATTTCCACTCTTCAGTCAGC
Source organism: Ctenochaetus hawaiiensis (assembly GCA_029783645.1). Taxonomy (NCBI): domain Eukaryota; kingdom Metazoa; phylum Chordata; class Actinopteri; order Acanthuriformes; family Acanthuridae; genus Ctenochaetus; species Ctenochaetus hawaiiensis. The sequence continues at coordinate 398,984 of JAPZDY010000003.1, read as the reverse complement.
CTGTTGAAGGCAGTTTGGCCAGCTGCTGTCCTCACAGCTCTGCTTTTGTAGATGGAGACGCTAAATATAGGTCAGAGTCGCTGTGGAAAACTACTATCTCCATGGCAACATAAAAGACATTCTTCACACTGTGCAACAAAAAAATTATATTGTTTGCAACATAAAATACTTTCCGTACACAACATCAAAGAAAAGTGTTTTGAAATTTTGAAACTCTGTTTCAGTCCACATATCACCATTTTTCCTTAGATTCTTGTTATAATTTTGCAGACAATAATTAGACAATTGTAAAATATGGCTCTTATCAAAAGTCTTTAAGACAGTAACTGAAATACTACAGAAACTATTATGAGCGAATTAAAAGTCAAAGTCATGGTGAAAAATTATCTAAAACCAACTGAAAATGTCCAAAAGTGAAGACATATGGACAGTTTCGATAACATGGTATAGAACTTGGCAACATATTTTCAGAGAGTTGCACAGTCTTGTTTGACCAATGAAATAAGCAATGAGGGAAAGTCTGCTGTGCTTTTAAGTGTCTTGGATGTTAAAACATACAACTTACTCTGTAGTCTCATCTCATCCACCAAATTAGCTGACAAACCTTTTGATAAGATCACACGAATGTTGAAAAAGCACATAAATGTGATGCCACTGGTAGTAGCAGAACACTTCAGGTTTCACAAAAGGAATTAATCAAAGACTGAATATGTTTCTGAGTACATGGCAAAACTGGGGAGACTAGTGGAGCATTGTCAGTTTGGGGAGGGGCTGTCAGACGCACTGAGGGACAGGTTTGTGTGTGGGCTGTGTAACGAGGGCATAGAGAAGTGGCTTCTGACAGGAGATAGACTTACACTGAACTGCACTAGGAATAGCCATATCAGTGGAAACTACAGCAAAAGATGCAGATGAGAAACAAGGCAAAAACACAGCACCATGCTCAATGCACAAGTTACAGACAAAATGATGCAATCACAAAACACAGCCTTGCCTCAGATGTGGAAAAAAAAGGATGCTGTGTCGCTGATCCTACACACTGCTGGTTTAAGGATAAAAACTGCAGACAGTTTTATATAAGACAACACATACAAAAAATGTGCAAATCTTAATACAGTGATATTCAGGGAAAGGAAAGAAGATAGAAAAAGTGCATGAAGGAACAAAGACAAACTCTCATGACTTAAATGAAGAGAATTTGTCCAGTCTTGAGTTATTTTCCACTGATGATGATGAAAATGAAGTGAAGTTAATGACACCTAAAGTTAATGGAGTGCTGTTAAAAACTGAACTAGACACTAGAATCGTGTCACAGGAAAAATCAAAGTAAAAGTGAAATATGAGAGCCAAAGGTGCAACCTTGAGCTGTATGTTCTGATGTATGGACGAGTTCAATTATTTGGACACCAGTGGCTGAGACATATCCAACTCAACTGGCATGAGACAAAAGCCATGCAGATTACCATCAAACAGAACAGTCAGCATGGAGAAGAAAGCTGTAACAGATAATGGATAAACACACACCAGTGTTCAGACAGGGCAGTGTGACCCTAAAACACATCCAGATGGACTGAGCTTGAAGACAGGGCAAAAGCAAGGTTTCACAAGGTACATCCTGTTCCATATGCCTTGTGTCCTAAAGTAGAAGCAGAGCTCCAACACTTAGTGGACCAAGGGATCTTATCCAAAGTGGACTGGTCTGAGTGTGCAATGCAGATAGTTTCTGTTGGCAAAAAGAAAACTGACAAAGTACATATCTGCATATTTCAAGGTGACAGTGAATCCCAAAGATCGATGATAATTTTGCATCTTGGCGACACACGGTGAGCATCTCTCAAAAACTAACATCGCAAGGGTCTACCTACAATTGAAAATGGACAAATCATTATGAAAATACCTGACCATAAACACTCAAAAGGGCCTATATCAGTACAGTAGGCTAATGTTCGGCATCACCAGCAATTTGGCAGTGTGCCATGGACCAGGTGTTGCAAGGGATACCAGGCACCCAATATTACATGGATGACAGCATTGTGACATCATTTGGCATACCTAGACATGGTTCTGTTGAGACTGAAGGGATATGGAGTGAGGGCTAAAAGGAGTAAATGTGAGCTCTTTAAGGATTACTAAGGAGTACTGTGGACACAAAATTGACAGACACAGACTTTAAAGACTGAGTAAAAGATATATGTAATCCTAAATGCTCCCTACCAGAAATTGTGAGTCAATTGCACTCATTCCTTAGTCTTGTCAAGTGCTACCGCAACTTTCTGCCCAATCTTTCAACTGTGTTACACCCACAAAATGCATTGCTGCAGCAAGAAAACAAATGGAAGTGGACTGGAAACTGTGTACAGATGTCCACAACAGCAAAGCAGCTTATAACCTCTGATAAAGTGTTGACACATTATGATCAAAGCCTCCTTTTGCTGCAAGCTTGTGCTGCATCACTGTACAGCATTATTGCTGTATTGTCACATCAAAAGGCTGATGGTTCTGGACCAGCCATTGCTTTGGAGTCCCGGTCCTTGACATCTACTGAATGCAATTGCTTGCAAAATTGACAAAGAACTACAGAGTTTTTCATGGGATGTGTAGAAGTTTGATGACTGATCACCAGCCCCTAGTATCCATCTTCAATCCCGAAGAAGGTGTTCCAGCCATGGCAGCGGCATCCTTACAGCACTAGGCTTTCTTTTTAAAAGCACACTCATACATAATCAAGTGCAAGAGTACTAAGCTCCATGGAAATGCTGATGGACTGTCTTATCTCCCACAAACTGGGAGAAGTCTGAGAAGGTCACAGATAGATCCCCTTCCTGTCACCAGCACACAGGTGCAAATAGCAACAAAATATAATCCTGTCCATGCAAGAGTGTGACTTAATAGTGAATGGATAGCCATCACACGGAGACTACCAGCTACCAGAATACTCTACCTGACAAGATTAACTCTCTGTGTCAAGGTCATATTATGTGGGGATTCCATGTTGTTATGCCCCCAAAGCTCTGCCTGAAAGTGCTTACCTTTCTGCATAAAGGACACCCTGATGTAGTTAAAATGAAAAGCCCTGCAAGAAGTTATGTGTGGTGGCCTGGCATGGACAGTCAAGTTACAAGCCATACACAGGTTGTCATCAGACCCAGCGCCAACCCCAGCCAGCATCTGTACACACATGGAAATGGCCAGCTACTCTCTTTACAGTGTTCTCCACATCAGCAACAAAGGAGACTGAGAACCTTCACCTTTGGACAGAGAGTCCTTACCAGAGACTATTGCGGTCCCACCCAGAAATGGCAGTCTGGTGAGACACTTAGACATGACCACGGGCTTACACTCTGAGTGTGAGGCCCAACATAGTCCAGTGCAGATATGCTGACCACCCTCTGGATTCATCAGCTGGAGATGTCACTGCACAATACAGATACTCCTCTGGATCTGGACTCAGAGAACATCCTCACGACACCAGATTGTGCTTATGTTAATAGTTACACTCAAAATCCAGAAACAATGAATCCTGTTCATCAGGGTGTGACTAAATCTAACCTGTACAACGCTACCCTGAGAGGAACTGCAGACCCCCTAAAAGACTTGATTTATGGTTGACCCCATTATAGACTACTGAACTGATTGTTAACATTAAAAAAATAGCATATTCCTTAAAATATTTTCTTTTTGGTTGTTATTGACTTAAGAGTGCATCCAAGCTGGATGGGAGGACTTGTTATGTATTCCAAAAAATAATACATTATTCCCATATTTAGAAAAGGCACTACTTACAATGGGTTGTGGTTGGACCCAATGGCAGAAAAAAACACCAGAAAAGCAGTTTGTAATGACCTTTATACAGACTCTCAGCAGGTGCAGCACACAGCAGGCAAGTAACAACAGGTAGCAGGTAGGTATAAACTGTTTTGAGTTCTTTTTGCAGGTCAGAGTTTGTGGGGGGTAAATAGGAATCGGCAGGGGAGCTGCTGCCAAGAGTTTTGGAAGGAGAACAGGTAAGTATAGGAGGTTGAATGAGCTCTTTCTCACAGGTGACAGTTTGTGAGCTCATGATATGGGCAGTAGATGAGCAGGCTGGGAACCAGTAAAGTGAGCGTATAGCCAAGGCTCACAAACACAGAGTACTGTTAAATGGCCTGAGACTAGACAGGCTGGTAAGTGTAGCAGGTAGGTGAAGCAGACACTTGGGGCTGGGAGTCTCTGACGAGGTGACAGTACTATTGGGTGAGGGGGTAGGCTGAGCTTGTGTACGGTGAGGCAGCTGGGTCATTAGCAGGTAAGAAGGTTACTAGGCCACGGAGCAAACAACCGGGGAAGGAGCAGGCCTACTGTAAGTCAGGGATGGACTGAGGATCGAGAAGCCTGCAGGTGGGTACACAACAGAAGCACTCACTTGGGAGAGATGTTTCACTCAGTTAGGAGCTCTGAGATGGGCAGGTGGAATCACTCTGTCTTTCAGTAGAGCAAAACGACATAATCACCTCAAAGCCACAGGCAGAAAAACAGGAAATGGACAGGCAAAACTCGAGGTCAGGGACAGATGACAGAAGCGTTTACTGGGGCAGAGACAAGGAGAGATGGTTAGAAACAAGCTGAGGCGAAAACAAGAAGTCAGTCCAATGGAGTGTACTGGGAAATCTGGCATGAGAGCGCAGAACAATCTGGCAATGCGTGAATGGACCGAGGCAGCTTATAAACTGGCTTGATTGGAGATAATGGGTGGATGGGAGCACCAGGTAGAAATGGTTGAAACTGATGAGGGGTGTGGCTGAGTGGAGAGTGAGACAGAGTGGAGGGAAAATCCTCACAGCAGGAGGTGAGAGGGTAAGCAGGCTGTGACAATACTTTTTGGCTGGATTTACACTACAGTTCCTGATGGCAAATTTCGATTTGTTGATTATATCCATTTTTTTGGACTGTGTGCTTATATCTACTTTTAGAAGTGACCCATTTCTGATATCGGCATTTACACCTGCTTAAACTTTGCTATGGAAATAAGCCAATGCCGAACAACGCAAGTTAACAACATTTTGCGATGCACGGAGACAAGAAAAGAATAATTATTCAAGCTATTGCTTTCTGGAGCATTTTTAGGGATGTGCACAGAATATTGGTCACATTTTAAGGCGAAGGAGAAAGAGTTAGTAAAGTGAGCTTATGCAGTGGCCATCAATGCCACATTCAGGTGCTACATAATTATGTCTTTAAAATGCATTGGTGGATATCCGATTCATATCTAATTTATTTCCACACATGAAGGAGACCTGAATCCAGTCTGACAATATCTGATTTCATGCGCTTTTTTGCTGCTTACACATTCATGTCACAGATCCCATCTCTGGTAAAAATCTGAATTGGGTCACTCGAACCATATGGTGTAAATCAAGCCTTTGTAACTTGACTTATTATTCAGCGTACCCCCTTAGTCAGAAGGCCAGCAAAGTGATACCTGTGACTGAATTTGCACTTGATTAGTGCAGATGAGGCTCAACTCTTCATTTATTTCTGTTAATGTAAGTCAAAAAACATAACAACTGGGCCCTGTGGTGGGAAGTTTGCAGTACAGATTTATTTTGAAAAAGGTCTTATCCCTCTATCTGAAGACATTCAAAGCATATGCCTTGTGATTGAGCTATATATCTCCCACATTGCAAAAATGGAAATAACTCAGCAGGATTTTTTGCGTTTTTTGTCATCCCCCTATTCCCCTTTAAAATTGGCATCAAGCATCGAGTATTTACCTGGGTATTAGTATCAAGCAGAAATTTTAGTTTTGTGACAGCCCTACAAAGAGCACAATAAATGTATTGTTTAACACAAAATATTTTTTTCTATAAGGAGACATTTGGTAATGTTGTCAGACACCCAAAAATAATGATTGCAGCCTGAGAGTGTCATAAAAATGGTTTTTGTGAGTGTATTTAAGACAGCTGTGGTCGTCGCAGAGGATTACATTGTAGCACTGTAGCCATGTCACACACCCCTAAAAACTTAAGTTGGATAAAAGTACTTTGGTGTACAATTCTTGGCAGTGGCAAGG
>JAPZDY010000003.1:329725-343840 GCA_029783645.1 Ctenochaetus hawaiiensis | reverse complement strand
AGGGAGCAAATTCCCATTGGAGCCCATGTTAAAATGGCCAACTTTAGAGCAGAAATAAACATATTTACAGCCTGGTTAAAAAAACGGCTTTTTATCTACAGCTTCTCTACCATCTCATGAGAACTTTGAGGGGGGTTAATTTTTTTCTTACTCATTTGTTTATTTTATATTTAAGCTTAAAATTCTGCTATTTTTGGGCGTGGCCTTGTTGATTGACAGCCTGTTGACGTATAGTCGGGGGCTGTTAGCTGAGTCGGTATGGTGTCCATCCTTTGACTCTGCCTTAGCCCCACCTCTTTTCCCATATTTGGTTTTTTGTTGTTTAGGCGGGCTCTTGGCGGAGCCAGGCGCAGGCAAATGGCGGCGCCCAGGACGAGATTTCCGAGGCTTCACTTTTGCTCAGGCAGAAACCAATGGGTGAGGTGAGTCACGGAGGGTTTGCCCAGTGTTTTATACAGTCAATGAAGCATACTCATGTGAAATCTCGGGTTCAATTAAGTCTCAGACAATCAACTTTTGGCCCAGATGCAGTAGCTTGTGTTGACCACTTAGACAGAAAGTGATTCAAAGCTAGTCAGCACAGATTGCTAGAGTTATTAAACATTAAATTAGTAGCATTGTTTGAAAGTAGAACTTGGTTTGTGCATTACATACACTGTAAGCTAGATAGGAATGTTACATTCATTGCAATGGAAATGTCGATATGTTAACAGGCTAATTAGGCTAACAACCAGCACTTATTTGGCCAACAGAAAACAGGCAAATTCCATTCAACCTGGTTTATGAACAACTTAGTTTCGCTCTTCACTGCCATGTTTGCCTTAACTATTGAACATTCTGCTACATGGCTGGCCACAACTTATTTATAATGTCCTGTGCACTGCCACTGGCCCAGGGGGCTGCTGCACCACTCTACCCAAGGGTCAGCACCTAAAAATGTCTTGAACATAGCAAAACAACAAGAAAATGAGAAATACCGACAGAGGGCAGTGTCTCTGCAGAAAAACACACCACCACACACTTCTAGTGGGTACTTTTGTATGAGTCTAGACATTGTTTTTTAAGAATATAAGAAGCAACTAGCGGTCTTTAGAGACGCAAAACACTGCACACCCTGCAAAGGACATCTTTTCCCTCCAAAGACTTGGTAACGTAACTGGGCATAACCTAGCATGTGATAGCACAGCTAAGCACAGAACTATTTGACTTTTGTCAATATTGCAATGATTTTATTGGATATGTTCTTTGAGCTTCATGTCTGGGCTTGGTTATCTTTAAGCTATTTTTACATTTTATACACATACAGGGCTGGAAGAACATCTAGTAACTTGGATGTGAGTAACCTGTGAGTAACTCACCCCCCTCTCTTTAACCTGGCACCATTAGCTTACAGGCACTGGCCCTCAACAAAGAAACCCTTACCCTTCCCCACGAGCCATCTAGTGTTAGCTGTAATCTTTGATTCACACACACACACATACAAATGTGTAAAGATAGCAGTTATGTGAAGTGCTTGTCATATTAGAAATTGTGTGTTTTCATTTGGTATTTGTAAAATAAAGCATTTTTACAATAAAAAGTAATTTGTTTGTCCCTAATGTTGAACAAGAGTGAATGTTGCCAGCCTCTATGCTGCAGTCATCTAAATCCTGAGCTTCAAGGTGGATCTGATGCAAATTAGATTGCTTAATCTAATTAATAATTACATGCTTTTTTTAATCAGAGTAATTATTAACTATTCTGACAGCCAATCCCTACGTTTTTGGTGCACCCCTTTCAGGCAGCACGTCCAAACTTATTTGGTGTGCCTGTGTGACATGGTGTAACCAACATACAGTATTTGGAACCCCACAATATAAATGTAAACATCATGGCAATCCAGATAAAAAGTGATACTGCAATGATGTTATATATCAATCAAAATGAGATGCTCATAGGAAAAATCTAGTTCTGAAGTCCTCATTTGAACCTCTTGATGTCAGAGTGTCCAATGTATAAATCCAAAAAGCTCTGTTCAGAAGCACAAAGTCAATATCCCCTCCCCTGCAGGGGCATTTCACAGCTTCAGTGCTGATATATCTGAGGGTTTATTATGTGGATATATTATATTGGGCTTTACTGAAGTGAACAACGACTGGGCTTGTCTCGTTGAAGTGTGCAGAGCTTCATCATTCCTTCTTGTTCATGAGATTCTGGTTCCTGTACCTTCCTTAATTCTTTTGGGATGTGTCCATTTCTAACTTTTTCTACTTGTCAAAATTTTAAGAATACTCTTTTAAAGGTCTTTTAAGATATTGCATTTCTAAGTATGGGATGTATGTATGTATGTCTGTTTAGAGAACCATGAAACCTAATGGCTCCTGCCACAGCTATTGATGCTGTAACAGCATAAATGTCTAAGACACTTTTTTGCCTAAATCCAATGAAATCTGATAAGTGACTTTTGAATTTTTTGGTAGATTAAGTGACTTCATAAGTGATGGGTATTTTACCTCATGAAACAAGGACTGTGATGGGTTCCTAAGACATTTAAGACTGTTGAAAATGATGCCCATGTTAAGCAAGTTGAAAAAGGGGGTCAATTATTTTACATTTAAGTGGCACAATGTAATGCATCAGTGCAATCATGTGAAAAACTACCTCTGCTGTTTCTGCAACATGGACTCTAAATGAAGCCATTAATTGTTTAACTTTATGTAGGTATTTAAGTCATTTACACAAGTAAATGCAATACAAATAATAAAAATATAGCAATTATTACTTGTATGGCGTTCTCCATTCTGTAGTGTTGGGAGGTTTGGAGAAAGCTCAGGAGCTGCTCAGGGGCAAAACGGCTCAGTAAATCTAGCAGAAGCTCATGGAGCTCATGTTCCAGTGGGAGGATGGTCTGCAAATTATGGCCTTCCCTAAATATCAGAGCAGATGAAAGGTGAGTTGAGGAGGAAAAAAAAGAGAACAGGAAAAAGAGGATGCAAATTAAGGAAGAAATGCAAAAGTAAAGATAAGGTAGTAAAGCATTCATGAAAACAAGCTTCATGACATACCTTTGCTCCAAGAGACAGCTGACGAACCTGAAAAGTAGGTGATCATCCTAGGAAGACAGGGAGAGAGGGAGACAGAGAGTGTATTGAGGTATTCAGTTAATAAAGTGAATCAGTTCCACCAGTCTGTTGCAGTATTTCATTGTGACAACTACATCCTACAGTCTTGGGTGTACAATTGCGGTTTGTTTATAAGCAGGTATTTGAGCACAGACCACAGCCATCTCTGCAATGTGCTGCATAAAAACCTTAAAATGGCAGGCTATCAGTGTCAGTATCCATGGTTCAGAGCAAGGCCACAAGCAACTATGTTATAATCTTTTGTGTAATCTGTGGTGTGTCAGAGACATTCATTCTGCAACTCATCCTTCAAGGTAGGGCCTTGTCCTTGATGGAAAAGGGGTATTTCATCCTTTCCTGGTGTGTAATTTACATATTCTGCTCTGCCAGGTGGGTTATTTTCTGCCACTGTACCAATGCACAACTACTTGATTTATTTCTAAACACATAATTTAACTTGTTTGACTCTCTAGAGATACTTATTTATATCACCAAATTGTGAAGGTACTGACTAGAATAGTGAGTCTATGCTTATGTTTGGCAGTTGTAATGTTTGTTTTGTTTACCATCTTTGTTAAGTGAGGTGGTTCTCAATCCCACTCGTAGATCATTGTGCCACTACAGATGGTGCATGGATGACCACGTAAAAAATGACATGAATTTGAGTTAGATTAATATGTTTTATAATGGGAAGAGGTTTTTTTAAACTTGATGATGCTATCATGCTGATTTTTTTATATCACAATTTTTATATCATGTTTACTTTGGATTATTTTTATTGGTTTCTTCCTCAGTCAATGGGTGATAAAAAATTTGGGCTGGGGGGTATAAACTCTGATTCAGCTTCTGGGGCATGCCAAAAAAAGAGGAGAGAATCCATCTCAGAGTAACATATCAGTGTCACAAGAGAGTGTTCCCACTTGCCTCAGGATGGCCATCATCATACCTGAACTTGAAAACTTTTGTAGTGTCTAGTCCAAATGACTCCCAATAGCACACCAACAGATAAACCACAGGGTCACCTCAGCTTTGAATGTCATGTCATGTTTATTTTTTGTTTTTTGTGAGGACTACAGATGGAAATTAGCTTTTTGCTAAATCTGGTGCACTCATCCTTTTATTTCTTGAAAATGATTAATGTACATGCACGCTATCTTTTTAAACTCAATAAACTAAACAAAACATAAGCTTTACCTACACTCAATAAAAACAGCCCTATCTCCATTCTTGGAGGTGCAAGCTTATGAAGAGCCTTAAAGGTGAGACGGAGAATTTTATAATCAATGCAGTATTTGATGGGTAAGTAGTGAAGCTGTTGAAGGGCAGGGGTGATGTGTTCTTTGGATAAGGTTCTGGTAATGATGCAGGCAGCAGTGCTCTGAACCAACTGCAGTTTATGGATGTGTTTAAACATAAGACAAGAAAGAAGAAAATTACAATCAAATGAGAGGTGACCAGAGTGTTGATAAGGATGGCAGTGCTATTAGGAGTGAGTGATGGGCAAAGGCAAATGAGCAGAAAATTCAAAAACATAGCCCTGAGGTAGTATTAACTTGAAATTCCTGTGATCTGAAAATTTTTAGACTCTCTCTTCCTGAGAGAGTCTGGTTTGGCTCATGTAACTTGGCTGCTGATCTGTTTTCATGAATGAAACTCCACTGCACCCAACTCTGCACCCTAAATTTTGTGACTTTTTTCCTGAACTTTCGGGAAATTGAGTTTTTCCTTAATTTTTTTTGGAGGGAGATTTTTGTTTAATGTTGGGACAAAGTTTCAAGTCATTTACTGGCCCTGACCTGGATTTTTGTTATCCATCATGATTCAGTAAATCATTGAATTGCAATTGTAGACAACAGTGTGCAAGAGCCTCCCTATGTTTTGATTGTTGGCTTCTCTCCTTTGCAACTGTCCAGGTGTGCAAAAGTTTTGTTCTTTTCTCAGAGGTTTTGTGGTTGTAGTTTGAAAACTGGCCTTTTTGTTTACAGTTTAGAGAAAAGTGTAAAAAGTTTCAAGACATTTGTCTTAACAATTGTGAAAAACTGTAAGTTAGGTGCCTTGTGTTGTTGCACATGCTTGATTTTTGGCTGTGGTAGCAACATTGTTGATTCACTTGTTTTTGATCATCATTTGATCCGGTATTAATTCAGCTACAAAAAGTGAAAAATTCAATCTGCTCAGTAAGTTTAAAACTGATCCTCAGCAGTTGTAATTTACAAAGTTTCTACTGAATATTTTTGTATTACTTTTAGTTGGTATTCTGTGCAGATAGCTGGAATACTGGTACTAATATTACATGATAAAGATATAATATCACACTGTTATTTATTTTGACCTTACCTGAAGCTCAGAGATGATTTGGTGCACCTCTTCAGTATAGTGTAATACCACTAAATCAGCTGACTTTTTTGGGTCAAGGGTCACCAGTTCCTGTAAAAATATGTTTGGATAATTTGTTTGCCAGTGCTAACATAGCTGTACATAAAACTGGCTAGAAAACGTCTTCCTTAATCTGTGTACTTTTATTTGTAAAATCAAAGCATACAGTAGTTTGCTCATTCAGCCTTGAGCTGACCAACTGCAACTTCCTCCTTTAGTCAGCTTAAGGCTGCAAGGCTGTATTGTGCTGCTATGCTATATGAAAAAACACTATAATACTCATTAAGTGCAAAATACAAAAAACATTATAGATGATTCTAAACAAAGTGGTAACTGTTACGATTATGACCATTATCAACAAAACAGGGGTATGAGCATGTAAATCCCTCCATATAAACTGTGTTAATATCTGTCTGTGTATGTACAAACCTGAATGTGTTGGAGTAATTTGTCCTTGATCATTTGTTTTTCCTTATTGCTGTATCCAGGCATGGACAGCAGATTGTGGACATAATTGAAGATTTCCAGCTGACACACGCATGCACGCACAGGAACACACACACACACACACACACACACACACACACACACACACACACACATCCACCAATTACATTATAATTGTTTACAAAATTCAAATATTTGCATAGTTCTCTACATTCTATTGACAGTTAAAGGTAAAGAAAACATGGACCCCGAACAAGCCGACATTAAGATTTATTTCGGCATAGGATGTAGCATGTGGACTGGAGGAGAGTTGTGATCGAAACCCTAACCCCTTTAAGATTAGTAGTTGATCCACTCTTCATCCTGAGCCCAGCTGCCCTATAGTCCAAACAGATGTACTGACTCATGTATAGATGCATAGAATCCCAAATTTATGTTACCTTTCTGAGGGGATCTTTCAGGTAGCAGTCAATGATCCTGTCATACAGATGTTTCTTCTCATAAAGAAATTCACAGATTTGGTAGCTGGCAAGATGAGGACACAACAAGACATGTAATTGAGGCAACAAAATGAAATAATCAAAACAGTAACTAGTAACTTACTTTATATATGTAACTACTATAAGTTTGTCTTATCGCAGTCCCTGGTGCTTTTTACAAATAGTCATGCCCATAAGTTTTTAGATAGTTACACTGACACAGTGGATTTGAAATGAACCAATTTAGATTTGATTTAAGTGTAGACCTTCAGCTTTGATTGAAGGGGTTGAACAAAACACTGATAAGAGTCCTGGTCCGGATCATATCTATATGCCAGTATTCAGCCATAGTCATATCACCACCTACCGGCCACAGGAGATGACTCCCAATTACCACATCTCATACTTTGATGAACTCCTCCCACAGAATGAATCTGAACAACCTGAAATTTGGTCTGGGCACATCTTAGAACTTTGTGATGAAAAGTTAACAAAACCCCTGGTTTGCAATTAACAGTGTAGCTATGGCGAGGCGGGCATTTTGGCCAATTTATTATAAATAAAAATTGCTCATAATTTTACTCTTCAGTATCTGATACCACCAAACTTCACACTGTGTTAAGAGTCCTGGCTTGAACCCGGAGATAAGAGATAAGCTTAAACACCTTGATGATGATATGTTGCGACTCTTGTCCTTTTATAACAAATAGTGTTACCACGGTTTCAAGTTTTGCCAAGACAAAGGAAGCTGTTGTTTGTAAGTCTGGACATGACACATGTGCCTACTGAATTTTGTACACATATCGAAACAAACTGTGAGGGTCAGTTAGTTGAAATATTTAGGAGGGCACTGTTTACTAATTGAGCCATGCCAAATCCTAACACCCATCTCACATAGAAATGTTTAATACATCTGATTTGTATGGTAAGTTTAGTTCAATTCTGAAGATCGCTTGACCCTTCTTTTGGAGCCATGACCTAAACCTAACAGGAACTTGATCATTTTAATTGGAATTTTTTTCAGTTTTTGTCATGACAATATCTTGTTCTTCAATGACCTCTGTCAGATAAGAGCAGACCAACTTGAAATTTGGTTGGTGCGCTCTTAAGACCGATGTCATGAAAAGTTATCAGAGGCTTTTGTTTTGGAGCTATGGTATGTGGTGTGGCAGCCATTTTGAGTGCTTGTTATGAAAAAAAAATTAACTACAATGTACATTGTCCAATATGCACCAAAATGAACATGTTTGATTTTTGTGTGCATTTTTTACTGTTGTGCTTGGTAATACATTAATAACAGATTAAAGAAAAAAAAGAAAAAAAAAAATAGAAATTGTACAGTGGTTGCATATGTCGATCATAAATATTGATAAAAAAAATTAAATCTAAATTAGGTCTTCAGGGTTAGCCACTCACAACTTGGCCTTCTCTGCCAAAGCCAACAGCCGTTCTTCATTAAACTGGACAACGCCACCGACCTGCAGCAGCTCCAGCAGAACCTTTACATCAGGAACAAAAAGGACCAGTGACATCACACAATGTAATCATTCAAAAAAAATACACTCTGCAGACGAGACAGCATTTATAATTTATGCACTATGTATGTGGCTATAAGCATGTAAAAATAACAACCTGCTGTCTTTCTGTGTGTCGGGAGTCATCTTCTAGGCAACACAGGAACTCAAGAACCTGAAAAAAAATAAGGAAGATGATAACAAAGATAATGCCCCGTAGCAGGTTGGCTAGTATTGTATATACAACCTGAAGAGATGTACGGACATAACAAAACAATGAATGAGACAGGACTTCTTTGAGAAATATTATCTTCAGGAAGTTTGCCTGAGAGTAATTATGAATGTAAGCCAGAAACTTTTTGGAGGTATTCCAGTTTAGGACTTCACAGAAATAGGGCACATGCACCGATTATGTCATCTATCTATCTGACATCATCATTCTTAATATGCCCTTCCTCTTTTTCCTCTTCTACTTCTATGTATTCTTCTTCTTTTCCTTATCTCTCCTCTATATCTTCCCTTCCTACCAGTAAATTTGTCTTCCCATGCATTAAAAACATAAACAAGACTGTGCAACACTTCAGAAACCAAAACTATAAAGCAAGGTTACTAAGTTACTAAGGTAACTTCAGGTGTAAAAAAACAAACAAAACAGAGCTCAGCACCAAGAAACCCTGGAGATAATTGTTAATTTTAGGAAAAAAGGGGTAAAAGACACACACTCCCTTTCACATTAGTGAAGCTGAGGTAGAGCAGGTGAACAGCTTTAGATTTCCAAGAATCAAGGCCACATACTCCTTTTTAAAACCAACAACTAGTGCTGTTCCTGTTCATGCACTTTATTTTGAGCTGATAGAGGCAATTAGTAAAAAACTAAATTGACTTCTAAACTGAAAAGACTGGTTGCCACCTATAACCAAAAAATTAACAGGTTGGAGCTTGGAGATAATTCTTGAGTTCTGCCATCTTGCTATAACTGTCTACCTCTGTTGTACCAAGCACAACACCCTCTACTAATGATGCATCCTTGATTACAATGATTCCACTAAAAACTGTTGGAAACACAGCTGTTTTACTAAATAGAACAAAGGTCCAAAGAATCCAGAGCAACCAGTTTAACAACCAAAACAACTATAGTGAAAAGGGTATAACAGAGAACCTCGTATGGACAGTCATATAGCTTATTGAAAAAATAATTAATCTATAAATTTCTGCATGGTGGAAGCAGGAACTAAAATTGTATTTTGTTTCACAAATTTGTTATACAAGATAATATTAAAAGCAAGTTTAGTCCTGCAACTAGAGCTGATTGAAGTCAACACTTAATTCCAAAAACCGAACATGTATTAAGAAATAGATTACATATTTTCATGCCAGAAATAACTGGACATGGATCATACATGTAGATACTACAGAAACATTGCCTCAGAGCTTAGGTCCACCAATCACAGAGCTCCATGCATTAAAAGCTTAATTTATAAAAAACAGATGATGAGTAATTCTCAAATCTTTTTATGGCATGTGCAACTGTGGGGTGGCTGTGGCTCAGAATGTCAGGCAGGTTGTCTACTTAACACTCGCTTAGCGGTTCATCCTGACTCCCCCAGTCTGTGAGCTGAAATGTCCTTTGGCAAAATACTGAACGCCAAATGCTCCTGCTTCAGTGTGTGAATGTGTTTGTATGAGCTCTTGGCTCCACATACTTGTGCGTGAAGACATTCTCGGTTATGAACATTAACAAGAACCGCGTGCGGACGAGACTAAGTGACTCTCACCTGCGTGACATCTTGCACATCGAAACCACTGCTTTTGAGCCAGACCTGGCCCATGTACTGGAGTCGAGATCTCAGTATCACCCTTCACATTATTGCAGGCAAGTTATTTCAGTGAATTGATTTTTTTGTGTGATGATCAAAATTAAAGTTTTGAATATGCAATGATTCTTTTCAATCCGTGTATAATTTGTTCTTTTGTTTTTCATTGACAATCAAACCGGGTCTTGTAAACCCAACAAATTAAATATTAAAATCAAATTCGGTTCGGCAGCCCATTTTTCCATTTCGTATTTTTGATCCGAAACTATAGATTTGTGTTCTGTGTGAAGACATGAAAAGTATGCCATTTGCAATAAAAATTTCATGAAATAGTTCATTTGTATTTAATGTTAATGGTCCAAAGAATGTCAGGCTGAATGGTCTGCCCCCACACATTTTCACCTCACCAAATCTGGCCCTCTTTGCAAAACGTTTGGACACCCCTGGTCTACTCTCACCAGGTCTTGATGGAGATACTCAGAAATGATCCATTCAGAGATAATAGAAAAGACTACAGCAAAGCTCAAAGTTTCTGGCACACTGGGACAAGCTGAAGTACCTGCACAGTTTATAGATTTTTTTTATCTGACAGCTGGATATCCAGAGAGCAGCAAACAACTTCAAGTGACTGAGCAACAAAGTTAAAGACAATGGATAAGGTGAGAATCCTCACAAGACAATAAGTCTCATGTGTAAGGTAAATAAATGAAAAAACTTTGATGAACAGGACAAAATGCATGGGAACAGCAAGAAAATGCTTTTACATACACAATTTCCACATCTCTCTGCATTGTTTTCTAATATTTTTTTAAGTATTTACCTATTTGTTACCTTGACATTTGTGGCCATACAATAATTTCTTTTTTGAACTATAATCTCATCTTTAATAAAATACTTGAGGAATTTGAGGATTTGATTGGTTACCTGATCAAAGAGCTTCCTGTTCACAAAGAGCGTGTTGTCTGGCTTGGCCAACTGGCGAGCCAGAAAAGTGAAGAGCCCGCCCACCTGGGAAGGAGTAAAGTCTGGGTTGTCGACCATAACCTTGTTATCCAGAAAGATAAATTCATAAAGATGCAAAGAAAACAGAAAGTGTAAAATTAGTAAATGACATCTCATCAGTCATTTAGACCAAACAAAAGAGGCATAATGACACAATGCTTAATGCTGTAAATGATTTGACAAATTCAGGGATATTGTGTAATTACAAAAAAATGTCTTTGATACTTATGCTACATATGATGACCACTATTTTGTCTGATTTCTGTGTAAGAGGGCACAGCCAAAAGATTTTTTTTCTTTTTTTCTGGATGTAGTTTAACTATGTCTGATTTGAAAAAGTGAGCTTTTTAATTCTAAAAAAAAGTCTTTCCTATCAAAATTATGTGAAACAAAAATAACCGAACATGATATAATTTTGTGATATTTACCTGAAGTAAGATGTCCACTATTCTCTGTTGGTACTCAAGGGCCTGTTTGTCATTCTTAAAGTCTTCAAATGTCTAAAATGAAGGCAAAAACAATTCTTACATAAGACTGAGTAGGACGTATAAGGTCATATTTGAGCACCAAAGATAATTGGCAGTGAATCCTACATGTAGCCATAGTAGACCCATCCCCTTGAAGCTCTGCCCATCAATCTCAGAGCTCTAACGCAAAAAGCCAAATAAATAAAAACTAGAAACTTAATAATTCTAATAATTTTATTTAAGGTCAAGTGTAACTTTGTTGTGGCTTTGGCTTAGGTCCACTGGTGTAGGAATGTGAGTCTGCGTGTTCCTCTGATGGAGGTTGGCACTGTGTAGAGATGCCACCTGACCTTTAGAAAAGTGCGTGTGAATGGGTTAATGCCGATTTGTGTTATGAATCGCTTTAGTTAGTTTAAAAGACAAAAAACCACTCTTTAAATACAGTCTATTTCTTGGCTTTCATCTTTTCACTCCAATATTACAGATTTGAAACATTTACAATTGCAGTTACCCATGGTACTGTATAAAAGTTTTTCTTTCAGCCTCAAACAAATGAACAACAAAAGCAGAATTATTAGCAGAAATACATTACAGCCAAGTAATTTTAAACACAATCAACTCCTACTGGACTTTTTATTAATAGTTTCATATCTACATCCCCCATTATTGTTTCAATAATGTCTTCCCACTAGGTTGAAGGACAAAAAATCAGAAAAATAGTGAGCAGGATATCCTATACATAATCCACACATTACTTTAACCACGCTCTCGACTTTGTTCTGGCTTATGGCAATTAAAATGAACATTTATCTGTATACCCACATAATCCTATGTTATGAGACCATTATTTAATTATTTTTGAACTGCTTTTACTGAACTACAATTCAGTGGTTTGTCTTGCCTTTAAACAGACTTCAACTACTTACTACTTGGATCACTTTTGTGAAGTCCATAAACCCTCCAGTAGTGGAGGAATTTGACTGATTGCTTCAGTTAAACGCAAAAGGGGTTTGAACTCTCCAATTGCCGCTTGCAGCTTTCTTTACACATTGATATTAGAAAATAAAAATACTGACTGTAGCTGCTTAATCGTTACTAATAATCAGTGCTGTTATTGGCTGTAAAGAAAGTCGTATGAGGAACAGTTTGAACAGAATGCAACAAGTTGAAGTTATCCCTGCACTCAAAGGTATTTGGCAGTAGCATGAGGCAAAAAACAATAATACATACCTCTCTAAATTTTGGAAACACAAGATAAGGGGACTAGCTGTATTTTCGCCTGAAAAACAAGCCCCACACAATGCAAAGAGGGTCATATCAAAAAATAAACCTTGAATGTGGGTTCTCCACATGTGACTTCATATGGAGTGGAAAATACTCTGGGTAGATTACTATCCAACAATGGTACTGATTGGTATAAAATACTGAGTAATAAATATTTGGGCAAATTCAACCAGTTAGTAGCTTTGCTTTACAAATATTTGTCATTTAATCAGTGGCAGTTTTTTCTTGATAAATGACATGACAGGTAAACTGATGCTGCTTCTGAAGTTAATAAAAAAGTGTCAAAAAGGAACTGATTTGGATGAAAGACCTACTACAAGACATTCAACAAATATTCACCCAGAATTTCAACCAGAGCATGACAAGAGTTAAAGTAATAATAAGAATTCTTACCATGGCAAGGACATTAAGGAACTCACGGGTATCAAAGTGGAGAAGTGTACGAATAAATGGGAAAACCTCTTCCTCCTCTGACAGGTCAGCTGAATGGAGACGAATAAGGAACTCAAACACCTGACACACGCAGAAACATACACAGTGTTAGCCGCATCATATATAAAGGCTTGTTACTTGCCACTTTTTCACCCATCAGCACATGGACACACATACTCCTAATATTTTTAATCAGGCTCAACAATTGTGACAAATTGTGCCATTAAATGAACTGAACAGAAACAACAACGATTGACGGAGTAGTATACATTATTTAGTATCAATCCCACAACAGTACTTTTCTTTTTAGTGAAAAGCCTGTAACCTTTAAGGGATAGTTCAAATATTCCAACGTGGGGTTGCATGGGACGCTCAGTCAGTGTCTTACCTGCTGTAGATAACAGTCAGCTCGCTCTCTACCTGGAGAAATAGCATGGTGAACCAGCAGAAAACAGAGCCTTGTATTGCCGTAAACGGTACCAATAGCAGCACGTCTCTGAGCCATCAAAAATTCTACCACCTAAAGTATATATGTCCCTTTACCTGCCTGCTACAATTTCAAAATCTATAGTGCTCTGCATTCACATAAGACAGCTATTTCCTTTGGGAACTATATTTCTCAACTCCACAACGTCCGTGTTCCTACGTACAGCCACGCACAACGTCAAAATATCCAAACTATGACTTTAAGGACGTATAATATTGTTAACACTTCGTCTGATGTTCATTAAGGCTAAGGGAGAAAAATTTAAAAAGCCTCTGTGACAAAGTAAATATTTGCTGCCCAACAAAGCCAAACCCTATGGTGGCTTTTTGGAAAACATGAAACCAGTAAAAATAAATAACTTTGGCGTATTTTATTGCACAGACTGCAAAACCCTTAATGTAAGTGCAGGAGAGCATGGCAACACAAAGACACAAACACATGCTCAGACACACACGTGTGCACACATGCACCCACACACATACAGTCAAACAGACATACACACATGCACTCTGTCAAATGCAGTATCTACATACCTGGTTTTTGACTTGAACCACAAGGTCTTCAGGGATGTCTCCTAGTGGATATGCCCGTCCCGCAAGACAGCAGCTATATTTACAAATGCATTATTGCAACAAGCACGCACGCACACACACGCACGCACGCACGCACGCACGCACGCACGCACGCACGCACACACACACACACACACAAA
>JAPZDY010000003.1:317948-329625 GCA_029783645.1 Ctenochaetus hawaiiensis | reverse complement strand
AAAGATCTAATAGTGTGTAGATTTTTTTCACCAATAACTTACAGTAATGGACTAATTAATCTTACATGTTTTTTTCTTCTCTCATATGGCAATATTAAATCATCATTATCTGTAGGGTATTACTCTAAATAATTGCATGAGTGTATAGAATGAATAAATATGCTCTATTAGTACAGTACAAGATATGCTAATGTATGTTATTAACATTTTTAAATATTTAGATAGAGAGACCCTTTTCTTTGCTGGAGCATCTGCCCCCATAAATGTTTATGTGTACAGAAGAATGGATTGATAAAGGTGTTATATTTTTGTTAGATGTACTTACTGAAAAAAGGCCTACCCTATGGATTTGAAGATTTTTTTAATTAAAAAGGGTTTAACCATTTCTCAAACTGAGTAAAACAATGCTTCTAATGTTTTTTTTTTGCCAAAATTATTGTTTCTTATTAAAACATTGTTACATGGCTCTTTGAAATAAGTTCCTAAGCTCCTCATTAATGGAAAGAAACTCTTAAATTATATAGGAAATAATCGCCATATTAGAAAATTTTAATTTCAGATGAGAGCTAGTTTATCAAAGCAATTTTGTCATGGAAACTCAAATTTCAAGATATCTTAATGAAGAAAGTATGGGCTGTCCCACACAAATTCCTCATTCCAAATTAAGAGGTCCACAGAGGTCCATGGTCCTCCATAAAGATACTGCACAGATATTACCCATGTCATAAGATTTTACATAAATTTAAAGCAGATATTTCTTCTGTTTGCTCTTTCTGAAAAAAATAGTGTAAATACTCTCAAGAGTTCTGGGTTAAAGTCTCCTTACTGGTTTATAAAATTTATTTACAAAAATAATGAAAGATATGGTATTGTTTTTGAACTGTACCTCAAAATTCCATCTTATCAATAACACTGATTGTCTTGTATCTTGTTGGGAAATACTGTATTCACAAAGCTAGAATACTTAAGACAACACCAAGTTTTCATCTACTTTGTGTGGATCTGCACTACCTCTATGATTCAGTGTCCAAAGTTTCTTCAAACAGAAACCTATTTTGACTTCTCTCCTATACGAAAAATGATTATCCAAGATAAATAGTAAACCATTTGTATAAAGTAAATATCTTTTCATGATGTCCCTCATACTCACTGTTATATCACTTTTTAATTAGTTTGGTTCATGTTTTGGTTAATTTTATTTATGTATGTTTACTTTCTATCTTTCTTTGTACATTCTTTCACTATGTCATTTTATGGTTAGATTGAACTTGTGAAGTTAAAAGTTTGTTTTGTTAATCTTCTTAAAATGTTATTCTAAATGTGTTTAATGAAGCTTTTCCTTTTTTTTAAAAAAAAAAAGAACACCGGAGTTTTATTTCAAGTCAGTCAGATTTCTGTAGGTGGTGTTAATGCTCATCATGTCCCAATATAGGTACTGCATCTCTGTGGCTTAAACCCTAATAAAAATAGCTGCAATGAAAGTTGTGAATAAACTGTTACCTAATTCATAGAAACAACTATTAACATAATAAAACGAGGACTTTGACAAAAATATGGTTTCTTTAAAAAAATGCAATGATACTGCAAACACAAGTGTAAAACGTCTTTACATTCTGTAAATATCCCTGGTTACATGAGCCTACACACAGTGGTTGTGAAATTTATTGAAGTTCGCTTTACTCACTTTACTCAAGCACTTAACTCACTTGCTGTACTTAAGGGTAAATTTGAGGTAATTGAACTCCTCTTGTTTGTGTCTGTTTTCTGTAGGCTAGCTTTTTGTTTCTACTCCACTACATCTTAGAGACAAATATTGTACTTTTTCCTCCTCTAGAATTGCTTTTCAGCTTTAGTTAATAGCTACATTTTCAGAGTGCATTTTTTCATACTCCTGTCCAGTGAAATTACTTGTGAAGTATTTTAAGGAGTACAGAGGACTACTGACACTTGAATGAATGATTAAATATTTCACTCTGGCCTACACATATAACATTTATTTTTCATAGAGCCTTTTCCTCACATTTTTTTAATGAAAATGTTAGGTTGACAAACACAGGTAATGTAAACAACGCAACAGTCCAACCACAAGCCTACTCAAAGTAATTTTGTTTACTGGTGTGTCTTTTGACTTTGTAGGTCTATTAAAATACGAAAATGAAGTAAAACAATGGTGGAGAAGGAAAGGAAACAAGGATGTCGTTGGACAGTGTTGGGTCGCGGCCTGCTGTATTGCTTCGATTCTGTTCCCCTCCATTCGCACAGTAAATAAAAGCGTGGAGGCTCTGATTCTCGGGGATCTAACACCGAGCTGCGGGGGGTAAAAATACAGCCGCATGCGCTCTCCTTTTTCCCCAACACACAGGAAGCAGGACAGCCATAAACGCCTTATCACTTTCATTGAACTCGTTTTACGTGGAAGAGAGGATTGTTGTTGGCGTCGGGAGCGGGGCAGCCCGCCGTGCTGACCATGAAGCGGGCGGCTGTAGTGGCTAGGCACAATGGCCTCGTCTCTCCGCTTGGGAACAACAACTCCGGGGCATCTAGCATCGTCTCATCTCAACCACCGAGAGTCGCCAGTATCAACGCTTCTGCCGACGGTATTACCGGTAGTGGGATGGATGGCCTGCTGGATTTTTCCAAAGGCCCAACCGTCAAAACCGAGCTAATCTGCAAATGGACTGACCGAACTTCTTCGAGACAGAGGCTTGGGCGGACGGCGACATCCGTCTGCGACCAAACTTTCAGCTCCATGCACGAGCTAGTGGACCACGTCACCACCGAGCATGTAGCAGCGGGGCTCGAGACCCTCAGTCATGTTTGCATGTGGGACGAGTGTATGCGCGGCGGGAAGGCGTTCAAAGCAAAATACAAACTAATCAACCACATTCGCGTGCACACCGGGGAGAAACCTTTTTCTTGCGCATTTCCCAACTGCGGCAAGATGTTCGCACGCTCCGAAAACCTGAAGATCCACACGCGCACGCACACTGGTAGGGTTTCATGATTCTGTGATTACTAACACAGCTCTTTGATATTCTAATTATTACGTGAAAATCCGTGTCCACGAAGACAGCAACATCCTGACAGCGACTCAGCATAGAGAGGTTAATAGAGACTGTTCCCAGTCTGCCAGGAATCCCCTCCATGTTTACGTAGGCTAGGTTCAGTTCCAATTCATATCCACCCTTTACTGTTTCCTTGTTTCCTAGAGGAATTACAGGCTGAAACTGGAGCTCAGGAGTCATGCAAGGTGACAGGAAGCAGCACGAAGCAGTAGGTTTATGAGAAAGGTAAAAGATGGAATACAGACTCAAAGTGATTCGATGTGAACAACAGGTAGTAGCTCGGTTGAGACATGGTTAAAATATCCATTTTATTTCCAAGTGTGCATGAATTCAGTTAATCACAGGTCTATTTTTGATAGCCTGTGCAACAAGAAAACTCAATTTCCAGATATACTAAAAATAGTGTTTCATTTATTATAACAATGAGATGCCCTCCCCCTCCTTCTACTTAGACAACCTTCATTTTGGTTTTATAAGATTAATTGTACTACATCAAAAAGAGTAATCCTTGGGTTGCCAATTCCTGCTCATCTAATTGAGGTGGACAAATTTAAACACTTTTTAGTATAATGTGGTGCTTTTTAATAAGATCTCCAAACCAAATCCTCTAAGGTGATTATAAAGTTTAATCAACACTTTTTTAGGAGCTGTTTGAAAAGTGATTATAACCTTCATGAAGAAAGTAATTTTCCAGGATTCGATAAAGAGAGTATTACCTTAAGCTGGAAATAATGCCAGTGTTGTATGTTTAAGAAAAACATATTCAAATTTTATAGATGTAGAGCAATGAAATTATGCAGTGTTTAAAGTAGCTAAAGCAGCAATGCAGTGAATAAAAAAACGGGGTGGGGGGGGTGCAAAGATGCATCCCAGAGATCTCAGGCTTTGACCCACAGATATTATTTGTATATATTATCTGCATATAATACGTTATTTTGTTATTCGGTCCCATATTATGCACCATTTTTACAGTGTTAACAGGTCTCAGAGATCCCCAATACATGCCTGTGAAGTTTCTTGCTTAAAACACTGCTTGGATCATGTTGAAAGGCATGCCCTTATACTCTTCTATCTCAGCCTTCTTTTGAATGTGCTGTTTCTGTACCTGTAGTTTTAAATGCAATGTTAACTATGTTTTTGTTGTTGTTGTTGATGTTTTAAATATATTTTTATCACAGACGTGTTCAGCACATCAATAGATATTCCTAATGTGTGTTGGCATAGAGTTTGGTCAGTACCCTTAAAAACACTGACTTCCTTTCCAAACCCCACTAACTGCCCAGCAGTAAACATACTCCAGTGCCTTAACACACAATTGATGCTATCCACATTAGCCGCGGTACTGGTGAAATCCTTCCCCTCCTGCTGTACACTCTGCTTTAAAATGAGCATAAATGTTTTTTTTATGTTAAATGTGTGAATTATCCTCAAAAACATATACTCCAGTGCCTGAGTCCACAACAGATGCTATCCATATTTGCAGTGGTGCTTACACCAGGTTGAACTGGCTAGTCATATGGTGAGCAGCTAAAATATGGCAAAACTTACTGCTCCAGAAACTGAAGTCAGGTCTCGGACAGCCGGTACTGATCCATCTTTGAGCTAGTTAACATTATTAGGTAGGCGACTGATGATATGTGCTTACCTTTGGAAAGATAGTTCTGAAGTTGTGGGTGGAGTTAGTTAAATGAGGAGGTGACACTACATAAGGAGCTGGCTTATGATGCAACAAGGCAGAAGAAATTCAAACAGCTGACTTAAAGCTGGGGTTGGTGATTTTATCAAGAATACACTAGTAGTTTTATTGGTTGAAATGGTATTTACATCCCAACAGAAATCAATAACTTACAAGGTCTTGAAAAGATCTGTCATCAGTAGCTGCTGTAAACTTGTAAAAACACTGACCAATCACTGCCTCACATTCTGCTTGTAAATATCCAATCAAATACCCTCCTATGTCCCTGCCTGTACTCTACCTCACCAGACACCAGCCTGCAGTCAGAGTGCATTGTTGCTGCTGCTGCTGCTGCTGCTACTGCTTCTGCCGCCTGAAATATGTTTTTGCACATTTACTAGGGGATGGAAGAGAAAAAAGCAAAAATCTAAATCTAAAGTCTAAATAATTAGACATATGCAAGTCACGCCTGCTGACACAGACACATGATGTGTGTTTCAGGGGTAACTCTGTAATGAAGCATTGGCATTGTTGTATTTTTTTCTGAAACAATAATTTTATGTGCAGCTGCATTTCACAGTTTACAACAAAGATGCTATATAGAAATCTAACAATCATAATTAATACTATTATAGTAACAAATCTTCAAGCAGCACATAAACTGCAACATTTGGCATAGGTCTTTGCCATTTCATTTTTTTATACTTTCATCATCTGTTACAAATACTATATATATTTTATCATTTTCAAAAAGGAATGTGCAGTAAACATCTTCGGCATTGACATACACAGCAATAAAAACAAGAAACAAGTATTTGCCATATAATAATATAAGCCAATGTATAACATCTTGTAAGGTTTAATATTGCTTTTATATTTGAATCTTACCTAGTTCTTTTTGAATAAGAAGATTCTCAATATTTTTTTCATAAACACTTAGTTTCCCTTAAAGCCTTTGATACTTTTGTTAAAGCTTATACATTACACCATGTTGTCAACCCTGATAGCACTTTCATCCCCTGTTCTTCTAGTTCAAGGCAATAAGTAACTTTGCTAGTAAAGTAAACATTTTAAACATTTTGTTCTCAGATTAAGATAGATTCAAGGTTATCAATATCATGTGTTCAATATCATGTTTTCTAAAGATACAAGTTTTCTCTCAATGCATTTAGTGCACCACAGGTAAAATGCAATAAATGGCATTAAAGAAAGAACAGATGTTTATGTCAGAAACTGCAAAGATGAAATTTGGAATTCAGTGGACTTTTCCTTCAACTGTACTCATTGTTAGGAGCCCATTATAGACTGTGTTTAATGGTGAATGTGATGTTTATGTTGCAGGAGAAAAGCCATTCCAGTGTGAGTTTTGCGAGAGACGCTTTGCAAACAGCAGTGACCGGAAGAAGCATTCACAGGTCCACACGGCCTCCAAGCCCTATGACTGCAAAGCCATGGGCTGCACCAAGTCTTACACCCACCCTAGCTCCCTGCGCAAACACATGAAGATTCATGTAAAGTCATCACCTACCTCGGAACCCCAAGATGTGTACGACTCCATCCCTCAACAACTCCAACAACCTCATGAGGCCATCATCGAGCCCCTGGACCTTAAAATTAACCACCACTCTACATCATTTGCCAACAAAAACCCTAATTTTCCCCTACTGTCCAGTCATGAAATGGATATTAGCTCAGCCGGTGAAGTGGGCCATAAGCTGCTGTTGCGGAGTTCATCCCCAATGACAATGCCTCTGGATCTTTCTCTGTCAGGTATTAAGAGTCAGCTGGCCCAGAAGCAGCAGAGTGGCAGGACCCCCAGGAGGAGCCAGCGCTCAGTCAACCCCGCCTTACCTCAGTTGTCTAACATTAAAGAGTGGTATGTTTGTACCAGGACTACATCACCACACTTTCCGCTACTTCACCCAGACCACATCAAATCAGAACCTAGTGATGACGAGGAGTATGTCACGTAGGAGGAGGGGACTAATACATTTTGATGTGATGACATCATATGTTGTCGGATGCATGTCAGGCCACAGGATGGTCTGTGAAGTCATAGTTGCTGTCATTTTCCAGACACAGCAAATGTATGGTTCAACATCAGTGGCCCTTCTAAAATGGAGAAGGATGTGATCAGAATCAAGGTTTTACTTTGTCTCAGATATAAAACTCAGCCTGGACATTGTCACTACCTGTAGACCAAAAGCAGTGGCTTACACGTTGCCAGAGGAAACGAGGAATTCCATAATTATGATTATTATGCAAAATATTTGACCTAAACCTGGAAGTTATCTAATCAGTGTTAGCCACCTAACCTGAACTAACAAAGGGGATTTTACAAATGAATCAGAAAATGTTGGTGACTGCTCTGCCTTCAAGGTAAAAATATAAAGAGGGTGAGTGTTCTTCAGAGAAACAGTTAATTTACCACTTTTTCTATGAGCTCCACCTATAGTAGATTAAGATATTTTTTGGGCCCTGTAAAATCCGTCATAATTTTCTTGAAATTCCTTCTTTTTTTTTTTTTTCCAAATTATGGTGTCCAGTGTCCATTTCAATTTTTCCAAGTTCTGTGTTTTGCAATTTAAACACATCATGTCAACAGAAAGAGTGTTATATTATATGGTGGCTTAAAAAATGTCAACAATTCAATAAAAAATATCCAAAATTTAATGAATATCAGTGAATTCGATTTTAACACAACATTGCACTCTTTTAATTGAATAGAACTTCTCCATCGCACCATACTGCTTGAACACATAAGAGGAAAATGGGGTAGCCCTGAAGAAAGCCTCTTGTGCCAGTGTTGCACTTTTGAGAGTTTGTTAGAGTTCTACACAAGTGCTGTGTTTGTAACAAAAATGTAGCAGCATAGTTTTTCTGTGCTGTGAAAAAATGCTCATAATGGTATGGAAGACCTTAATCTTTATAAATTACACCCACATTTTGGTCATTTCTGATTTTTAACATTAAAGTAAATTAAGCAATAACCTTGTTTTTTCAGCATTACAATTCATAGGACCCTACAGTTTAGGGACTTAATTGATACTGATGGAAGGTGGTCAGACCAAGGGTGCGCTCACACGAGGCTCAGTTGGCTGTACCGTTTCGAAGCCCTCACACTGTTCCAGGGCCAACGAGGCCTCAGCATGCTAACCTCCTGTACAGCCGATATGTTGTGATACAACACATGAGGCTTTATGTCGTTTTATAAAAGACTTCTGAGTTCTTGTGTGTTTAATCCAGCTTACTGGAGATTCACATCAACCCAGTTTTTGAGTAAACAGCACTTCAGCATCAGACCAACATAAATGCTTTGCTGCTATTATTTAAAATAAATTTCAGGATGAACGCTGACTTCGATTATGTGTTTACTTTGCGTACCCATGCTTGTTCTTGTGCATGCAACCGTACTGTGCCAAAGTCCACCCCTTTCAACTGTGCCGGGGCCAAGGAAGTTTATGTGCTTGTGCACCTTACAGTGCACTCACAATAGTCAAACAAACTGGATTTTGGGGGCCAAACGTGCTTCAGTTCAGTATGGATTGCCTAGAGTGAAACTGAACACAAACTGAACACATGGAAGCACTGTCCACACAGCAGTGAAGCAAGTCTTAAGTAGCCGGCACATAGAGTAGAAGCAAGGGTGGGCCTTTCAAAGATCTGAGTATGCTTTTCACAGACCAGTTTGTGCAGTGTCAAAATGTTTTTAAAAAAATTAAAAGCAGCAGAGTCTGATGTTGGAAAGGAAGTTATAGATGCTGTACAGTGATCTGACAAGCTTTTTGTTTTAGCAAACAAAGGGTTTTACTCTCAAGCCATTACTAATAAACTGATTTAAAAATCTTTCCTGTGATCACATTCTAATCCAAAACAGCAGCAAACAGTGAAGCTACAGTTAAAAAACTGGAACTGATCTTGTTTTGAACTAATTATTACCTGTCTCCTTAACCTCACCAACTCTGTGGACCTCTAGTGGGTTGATCAACTGCATCTGTTTACACTCCACTGCAATACAGTCAAGATCCCAAGGTTTTCTTACTGTCATTCTTTTGACAGAAAAATGTGCATTAAATTAAGACATCTTATATTTTAACTTTGGTAAAAAGGTGCAGCCATTAAAAATGGTATCTTGAATTTGAATTTTTACTTGTGTCAATGAAAGCATCTTGTGTCAATGAATCAAGGAAAGTCTTTGTTTGAAATTACTGCAGTGAAACACTCTTGTATATTTTAACCAGACGTACAGTACACGTGGTCTTGAAGAGATAGCCTTGGATTAAATAATTAAGTGATCATGAAATATAAAGTGAGGATTGTATCCTCAAAGTAAAACACTGTTTTTGTTGTTGTTTGCCAATTTCATGAATAATGCTCATTATTTGCAGTCAAAAACAATCTTTTTTTTCACTCAGCATTTCATTTATAAACTTAATTTTAAATGAGTGAGTCATTGTAAAGCACTTTTTCAATACAAGCTCTACAAATTAGTCTTTTTTCATCCTTCTGACATTTAACAGTGATTACTGAGAAGGCTTCAAAGGTATATGTAATGAATTAGTGATACGGGCTCTTTATTAATCCGACAAAAAGAATGTGTACATTTTCTTTGTACACACACACTGTTTAAGTCACGAATGTACACAGTTACATGCATGTAGTCCAAGTTTCTACAAACATGATAAAACAAAGGTAGCCGCTGAATATCCTTCATAATCCCTCAGTGTGCAGGACAAAAAGGGTAGACATCTTCAATAAGTACAGTTCTCCATAGTTGAAGCAATGGGTGGATCTGTAAGTAAGTAAGTAAGTAATTTTACTGTTCATCCTTGTTTTCTTATCTCATTACAACTTACGAATGAAATTATAAAATTATAATTATAAACTTATAAGAAGGAGGGACTAAACTGCAATAATAAAAATTTGTTGTTGGTTTTATCCAATGAAAGTAGGAGGGTGCATGGACATTCATGGGTCATAACAGCCCTTGAAAGCAAGACAAAGTTGTGCCATTGACATTTTGGTTCCAATTATTTTTTATATTTTATATCTCATATATTATATAGTAATATATGAGCAAGCAGCTGCACAGTACATGATGATAGTAAATTTTGCATGGTTGACACTGGAATAGTGGCACTGTCATTGGCATCCTCCAACTGGGGCCTTTTTTATTTTTCTGATCAAATGGGAAGCACAATTGCTAGGTGTATGTGACTTTGAATGCTTGCCCATATTTGTAGTCCAGTGCTAGACTAGTTACTGTTCAGATGCACCATTCCTCTCACCTGATATGATTTGGGATAGGATCCTGGAGTCAGATGCATATGCACAAAAACATGCATGTATTATTTCCCATATAAAAACTTTTTTTTGTTTTAGTGTGCCACTTATGATACTTCAGATTGATTGTACACACACACCGTGTTAGCTAAGATAATTGCAAGTGAAATGATGAAGTGGGCATGAAATGTAAGGTGAAATGTGAAATTAGTAATTGATATTAAATAATTGATCATCCTTCTAAGATTTAATAATAATTAAATACACCCCTACAATGGTTTTTGGGTACATGTAATGGATTGAGTTATCAAGGTTCTATAAATTGCTCAACCATGTGCAATTCTTGCATGCAGTGACAGTCGGATGCATGAATATTTACTGCCTCCACACATTTTTTTAGTAAATGGCTTGTAAAGTCAGCACACACAATAACTTTGAGAACCCATTACTAGTCTCCAACACTGGACTAGTGCCAAATTCCTAAACAGATTTGTGATTAGTTTTAATCTTAAATACAATATAAACATGAAACCATGTACCTGATGGTTATTGTGGTGCTATGTCAGTCTGGGAAACCCTGTCCAACCCTGTGGTGACCTGCATAAGCTTTATGAACAATGTGATAGCACTGTATAGTATAGTAATAGTGATAGAGCTCCTGTTATTCTCTATAGCTGCTTTTTCATCAACCCACTTTTAAGTCTTCTGTCTTCAATGGACTTACAAGAAGAGTTTTTTTGTTGTTGTTGTGATTTGGGTTTTTTTTTGCTTGTTTTTTTTTATTGTTATTTTTCTTATCTCTGACTAAACCCTCATTTGTGCTGGGATATCATGGAATATTGCCAGGTACCTTCAGTTTAATTTAATTTTTAAAACATAGCTGCAAACAGCAGTCAGAGGGCTCTCAAGTTGGGAGCAACTAGAGAGTCCTGGGTTTTACAAAAGTGAGCCAAGTCACTTAAGTAATCAAAGTCTGTTTAAGGGAGAAACAAAACCACTAAAACTACCGTACTTTTCGGACTATAAGCCGCACCTTTTTTTCCCTGAGCCTATTCCCTGAGCCTACATAGCATATTTGGTGTGGAAAGAGTCAAAATCCAAAAAACAGATGTCACTTTGCTGTTTTTCACCTCATGCAAATGAGCACACATCAAATATGGTGGCTTTTTTGTAGAGCACACTGAGCTGCACCTTTGCATCAAGTTTTCAAGTCAAGTAGACATTGGTTGATAGGGGCATGGCCTTTCAAAATTGAATTTTGAGTCTTAATAACAGCAACACCATGTGGCTTATTGGGCTCATATTTCTTCAGAACCTGATGCACACACTTTCCAGTTATTGTGCCAAGTGTCATGTTTCTAGCTCATTCCAGCTTACAGAAATTTAAGCAAATACAGCAAAAAAGTACTAATAAACCAGGTGAATCTTAGAAGGGTTTCAACCCCTTCTGGGTTTAAAACCCTAATAATAATAACAATAATAAACAAACTTATGATGGACTCATAATAACAAAAATTCCATTATAATGTATTATTCCCCCTCATTATTAACCACAAATTTTAATGAAAATATAAAGTCTACATAGCACTCTTACTCAGGAAAAAACTAAACATTTTAATATATAAAACAAACTTAAAGATTATGAATTTTAAAA
>JAPZDY010000003.1:303448-317848 GCA_029783645.1 Ctenochaetus hawaiiensis | reverse complement strand
TTTGATGTAGCTCAACTGCATATAATTCCATAAAGTTAGAGTAACTTTGCCACTTGTAGTGCACTATTTTCAGCAAAAAGATGAAGGCATTTTGAGAGAGGATTGTCTCAGGTTTTTGTTAAACTTATTCAACATGCAACTGTTCTGTCTGCAACTTTGTATTAAAATAAATGTAAAGTGCAATAAGAAGCTGTGGAATTTTTGGATTTAATGGCCCTCTTCTTGGCTGCCCCTGTAATGCCCAAATGACTGAGGACTTTGCAAAGTGACCACCCTGCAAAGCCTCTACAGCCGACTTCTATAGGCTCGTAGAAGGTTCTCCAGCCTCTCTCCCTGCACTCCTTCACAAGTTCCTGGTACTTAGCGCGTTTCCTCTCACTTACTTCCTCAATACACTCTTCCCAGGGCACTGTAAGTTCCAACATGATCAGATGTTTTGAGGGAGCCTCGATTGTAATGATCATGTCTGGACGGAGACTTGTTGTTGCAACGTGCTGGGGGAACCTCAATTGCTTTCCCAGATCGACCTGCAGCTGCCAGTTAGAGGCTGTGTGGAGGAGGCCTGTGGGCGCGTCCGGGGTTTCTCTCCAGCTTTAATGAAGAGGACTGCCTTCTTTGGAGCATGATGGTTTTTGCTGGTGCTGATGGCTGAGGCTACGCTCTCAGCAATTGCCTTAAGCACCTGGTCATGGCACCAACAATAGCAACCATCAGCCAGGGCCTTTGGGCAGCTGCTGAGGAGATGCTCTAAAGAGTCTCTTCCAGAGCAAAGAAGGCAGGAGAGTGTCTCGCTCTTCCCCCAAACATGGAGGTTCGCTGGGCTTGGCAGGGCATCATAGACAGCTTGTACCAGGAAACGGACCAGATGGAAATCAGCCTGCAAGATGTTCGCCCAGGTGATCCTGCGCTGCAGAGTACTCTCCCACCTAGTCCACGCTCCCTGCTGCCAGAGACCTACCACCCTGCTCACTCTATCTTCCTCCACGCCTGCTCAGACCTCTTCCTGGAGTAGATGGTGTTGCTCCTTGCCACGGGCCTGGCTGACCAGAGTCTTTGGGAAGCTTAAAACTCATCCTTGCCCGGGTGATGAGTCTCTCAAGTCCTTGTAGGATCCACCTGTTCCCTGGGACCGATGTTGTTGTGACGTTAAGGTCATCCATATAGGCTCCTATAGGGGGCTGTTGTACACTGGACTTGGTTGGGGGCCCTCTGCATTCAACCTCGGCTGACTTAACCACCACATTCATGGCAAGAGCAAAAAGAATAACAGAGATGGCAAAGCCTGTTATTATTCCTTTCCCGATACAATGCCAGTCTGATGTTTCTGACCCAGAAGTGACCCTCATCCTGAAATTATTGTAGCAATCCAGGATCATGTCCTTGAAATGAGGCACACTAACTGAAAGGGGTGCACCAAATAAATTGGAGTTGGCTATCACCAAAAATTAATAATTAGTTTAAGTAAAAGGATTTAATTTGCATCAAATCCGCCTTTGAGTGCCACCCTTAAAAAGGGAAATCATAGCCAAATTATTAAATCAGTCTCATAAGATTACTGACAGTCAGTCAGTCAGATTAATAATTTGCGGCATATAAGTGGGCAACATTCACTCCTGCACTACAGTAAACAAACAAATGACCTTGTGTTCAAAACCATCTGTTTAACAAATACCAAATGAAAACACACGACACACCCATCCAGGTTTCAAGGTGGTTGATTAAAATAGCATGATCTACTGTATAGAAAGCCAAACTTAAGTCCAAAAGAATTAAAAATGCCCTTTCTCCTCTGTCAGAAGCTCGAAACAGGTCATTTGTCACCTTAAGGAGGGCGGTTTCTGTGCTGTGTTGTGCTCTGAAACTGCCCTCCTTAAGGTGACAAATGATTTCTCAGTTATTTTGACACATTAAAGTTAAAAGTGGGGATAAAATCACCTTTTCTTTAACTTTGGATAAAAATGGGAGTTAAAAACTGGTCCAAAATTATTAAGAATGGTAGGATCCAGGTTTGGTGTTTTTAAAAGAGGTTGGACCACAGCATGTTTAAAAACAGATGGAACATGGCCATTTAAAAGGGAACTATCGATTATCAATTAAGTCGAGACTGCACATGGTCATTTTCATTTGTGCTATAATCTCTGATAGAAACAACACTGAAGCAGGTTTGAAATTGCTGAATTAATTGAGTGTGTCTAATACTAAGTAAAACAAGGTCGGGGGATAACCTGTTGCCAAATGTAATTAACTTTATTTGTAAAAAAATGTAAAAATGACTCACTGATCTCTTGAGAGACATTGATGAAATGACAGGGAGAGGTAGTTGTTACAGATTCTAAAAATTTTAATAAAATTCTTGGGCTAGAATGGTGTTTAAGAAGTTAGAATAAAAGAATGCTCTTGCTTCTTTAATTGCTTTTTGATAATTTTTTGTTGCCTCTTTCCAAGATTAATGAAATACACTTGTTTTTTCCATTTCCTTTCTTTTCTTCTGCAGTCTCTTTTTAATTTATGTGTAGAGTCATTATGCCAGGTCTGCAGTGTTGATTTTGAATTCTTGTGCCTGTACAGGGCAAAAAATCTAAGGTGGCCTGGCAGATATGATTAAAAAAGGAGACCAACTTTTCTGTGTTAAGATTTGAGTTAAAAGCAATTAAAGAGGCAACAGTAAAAAGCTCAAAGAATTTGTTAACCAATGTTGAGTTGAAGACCCCATAGTGGGCTGATGTACTGTTAAAGGCTGGTAGACAGGTGGAGGCTGTGGTGCAGTATCGGTCATTTATGACAGATTCCCTGTTGGCTTGGAATAGGCAAGACCTTCGGAGCATCTAATCACAGCCTTTTGCAGGATCCTGTGTTACGAGGAGGAGATTGCAGTCCGTGAAGAGGGTCGCAAGTTTAGTTTTTTCAGTGAGGGAAATGGCCTCTCTGATGCTGTCAGTCACCAGTGGTGGGAAGCCTGCGGTGTTGGCAGGCACAGTCTCCACAGGCGGTGCGGCTGCAGCCTGAGCCTTGAGGTCCTAAGTGTTGTCGGCAAGGGCTGCATAGTGGTTGGAAAGGCTTAGCCGAGGCGGTGAGGCTGACCTGTGGAATCTAATCTTGGAGGGCTACAGTGAGGGAGGTGATTCATTTGGGCTGGCTGGAGGCCACTTTCATGAAGCTGGACAGAAGTGAATCTTTTTCTTTCCATTCATCAGACAACCAATATCCTCTTTAAGGCCAGCAATCTTTTTGTTTGCTCTTTCAAGAAGAGCATCATTCCCAGTGGGTACCTTTGGCATAGTCGTGGTACTTTGTTTGTTGTTGCTTCGCGATAACATTACTCGTAGTCTTAGCTGCTCAATTGTAGGCTACAATACACTACTGAGAGTTTTTAAAACAGAGTTCTGCCATGCTAGAGTACTGTAAAACTGAAAGAAAAAAATTAGTGAGGGAGCATTCCTAGCAGGCAGCAACACACGCCAAAACACTCTGTTACATTGACAGAATTTCACAAATATATGTATTTATAAGAATTTGTAATTTTCATCAAAAACATAGTCTTTTGTGACTTTTATGTACAAACTGTTGAATCTGCATTTACAAACTGCTTGTGGTTTGTGAACCTCACTGCATTTGTGTGTTGGAGTTTTGAGAGTCCCCTGAAGTGAATCGTTCCAAACGTGTTTTTTTCAGCAGGGAACTGTCTGTAGCCAATGATGGCCGATGATGTTTCCCTTCTTTTCAGCTAATCCTAAAAACACACCCCATGCAGGGGATGATTAACATTTTAACCAATCAAAGCCAATGGGGGAGGTTAAAGCTGAGCAGGCCTGAACATGGGCTCTGTCAGCAATGCACCAAGTGTAGGTGAAACATTTAATATGTCTAGCTGGCTAATGTTATGCCCTAGTTGTTAAATCTACTCACTTAGTTTCGTTAGTTTAATTATTTGTAATCTGCATTTTCCTTATAAATTCAACTGTGTAACTAGCAACGTAATCTAGTGAGCTATGCTAGCATTTCCATATGCTAATAGAGTTTGGTTAACATCTTGTAATTAATTTTTAAATGAAATCAGTTATTGTAAATAAAATGACTGCTTGACAGGATCTGTCGTCTCAAGGTAGCTGCTCAGGCTTTTTTGAATTACCTGCCCAGGAGCTGTCTTCTGCCCCAGCTTCATCACAAGAGAGCAGTGATTAATATTAGAAGAGAGTTTAATTATTGCAACGTTAGCCCAGAGAGTCTAAATGTCTTGACATACATGATCTAATATATTAGTTATGTCATTAGTTATGTTGAGTTATGAATACTTGTTATCTTAGTGTCATGGACAAACCTTTAAAAATGAAGAACCATTACGACCAGTTTCACAGTTGCTGGTATTTAAAAACCATTGGCAGACCAGTTGCTGTTCTTGTTGCTGTTGTTCTTACAGAAATCAACATTCGTCCCTATTTTCGCAAATTCAAACAAATAAGTATGGACAAAGAATGCAGATCATTTAGGTTGCCATTGCTCATAGATTTTTTCCAAATGATAACATAATGTGCCTTAACTTGATAAAATGCCTAGCCTATGATTTGAACTCTTGACATTATGTTAAACTT
This sequence comes from Ctenochaetus hawaiiensis, assembly GCA_029783645.1. Lineage (NCBI taxonomy): Eukaryota > Metazoa > Chordata > Actinopteri > Acanthuriformes > Acanthuridae > Ctenochaetus > Ctenochaetus hawaiiensis. The sequence continues at coordinate 313,259 of JAPZDY010000003.1, read as the reverse complement.
ATAGTCAAACTATGAGCCTTACAGTTCTGTTGTAAAATTACTCAATTACAATAAACTGTAAAGCTTGGGAATATGTTTGAATGCTAATACTCAGGCTCATGCTTGATATTCAGTCTCTGGTGTGTCATTTAGGTGTACACATTCACACATTTAGGCATGTTGGAAATGAAATTGTACCATCATCAGATTTGTTAGCTGTTTCCTGGCGTTGAGATTGGCATGTATTAAGTAGTAATGATGAAAAGCCAGTAAAATAGATTTAAAAACTGTAAACATACTCTTCACTGCAAGAGTTTGGAAAGTAATTGTATAACAACCGCAAAAGTGCTTGAAAAGTGCCTGAATATGTCGATAATGAATTGACAAGTTTGACCATTTTTTAAAATGGCACTTCCAGCATTGGTAATGCAGACGTAGCCTTTATTTTACGGTTATGTTCAAATTGTTTACAAGGAACAAGACGGCCAGGACGTGTGAGCAGAGCAGCGCATCTATTCCTGCATTCATGTGCCCTCGGATGTCCGCAGTTGAGTTGGGAAGAGGTTGTTCCGACTTCGTTGAGTACATGTGCTTTTGAAGTCGTAATGCGAGAAAAACGTGGATGCTTCGAGTACGGCACTAATATTACGCTTAGATCTTTAAAACGGGATAGCTTTTACCTGTATTTTCTCGATAATGGCATCCCAGTACAGATGCATGTTGTTATCCAAAATGCTGAAACAGTCTGAAGCTTTGTACTAGCGATTCTGTAAATTACACTGTACATTTGCTAGAAATCCTAAAAATATTGCTTTATGCTTTATTATTACCTTTTATAACTAATGTAGGTCACAATAGATTTACAGAAACTAACGGTATACCGTAAATGACATTATTTGTGAGCAAAAAAATTGATAGTCAGTACTTGAATTAATAAAAGGTTTCTTAATATTAGGCACAGGCTGTATATTTATTGTCCTTCGTTCGTCATTTCTTCGGGAATATGACGTCAGCATCTATCAACTGAAGTCGGAGGATGCGCCTCTTGTCGTCCATCTTCGGAAAATTGTAGTTTCACCACAGCACAGCAACGTCAATAACATTCGCCGTCTCATGATTACGCAGCCTAGTAAAAGTGCAGCCGGATTCTCTCAGCACAGCAGTTGTCTTTTCTTAGGTTCTTTTCAGTTCTTCTTTCTCCCTTTTCTTGACCTCATGACGTTTTCCATCGGGGCCAAGGAGAAGTGGTAAGGAAAGGACTTATCAAGGACGTGACTATTCGATTGCAGCCTAGTGCCAGTGTTCATCCGTTCATCTGGGTTTAAAACGTCATTACGTGCGTGGCGTCAGCCGTTCACTGACATTGTTGAGCAACATGGCGACGCGCAGGTTCTCGCCTTCGCTGAACAGGCTACTTTTTACCACAAAGGTGAGCTGTCCTCCAAGTGACTCAGAATATACGATGTCTTTAAGCAAACTGACAATTGTTTGTTTGCTAACAGCGCAGAAATGCCACGATAGCTATTACTATAGTCCCAAACTAGCTAATAATATAACAAATATGAGGATAATGTTAAGACAGTCCTTGACGGAAGAGGCCTAAAGCACACACTTTATTCCCTTAGATCAGATGATATGAAACAGTCAAACTGCTTGACAATTAGGCTGTGATGAGACTGTGTTCCAAAAGACAAGTTCAGTGTTAGGCATATTTTCATGTTAACGGCATAGAGGTCTATGCAGAATGTTGAATGTGAGGCGCCAACAAAGTTTTTTTTTCTTACTACTGGCTCCATCTTTCGTCGGCTTGTGACCAGCTTTTGCATCTTTCCATTTGAGAAGCTGTGAAAGGGAATCTGTCCTGTGTCAAAGTTCAATTGACCTTTAATGTTTGAATGAGTGTAACTGCATTTTTAATTTACAAAAGGTTCTGACTGTTACTGCAAAGCTTTTTCAACTTATTTCCCTACAGTGTCTTATGCTTGACTAGATCAGCGCACTAGAAATGGTCTAGATGTGGATAATTACGACTTTACCATTACCATAATTACTTAATTCTAACTAATTTTGGGTCATTGTTAAATTAAAACATCCTTGTATTTCATAGAAGAGTGTTTTAACAGAAAGCAAGTTAGTAATTAATTCAAACTTAGTTCATAGGTTACTGTTTGTATAAATTTACAAACACTTGAGGGACTTAAGTGATTGAGGAGTAGCACTTAAATACATTTTTCTACTCCACTCCATTAAAACTATATTATGCTTAATATTAAAATATGTAAAAATAGTGGTAATCTCTTATAGTGACCACCACCCTCACACTCAAAATAAGCTAAAAAAAATGTTCTAATACAACACAGTCTTGAAGGCTAGAATTGAATTACCTTTCATGTAAAATTTTTGCCCATTCATCCAAAAGGCGAGGCATTTGCTGGATCACTATAAGTGGAAACCACAGTTTTCTCACTGCTTCTGACTCTAATAGGTTGTTCTCAGCTGTTCTGGATGATAACAGCTGTGGCTGTTAACATCGAGTGCATTTTGGAAAAAAAGTATTTATTCTTATGTCATTAGGCTCAGAAAGTTCTTCAACAAGGACACAAAGAATGGCCTTCTCAGCTGCCATACTACCAACACATAGGTCACACAACAGGGTGTTTAATGCACCACTGTTCCCATTTAAGAAAACGTTTTGTGCATGCTGAAGGCAGCCCAGGGCTTTTAGACACACTTCTTTTTCTACATAATATGGCTCAGACATTTCCGGTCTGTTTATATACTGCACTAGCGAGAGAGCTATAAATGACACCGAAATACAGGAAAGTTATCTTTAATTTACAAAAGAAAAAGTTCAAGGTTGAACATTTTTTTAAATAAAGGAAAAGAAATAATCCCAATCATTGATGTGTCCCACATTATCAACACCATCTAAATTTAATGTTACACAAAGCTCCCAAGATTTTCTTACCTGTTTCAAGCTAAAGAAACAAGGGTTTTTAATGTTTGCCAAGATTAATTAACTATTTATTAATACTAGGGTCTACAGCATGCACTTTGCTACTGATCAGCTCAAAGTATATTGGTGTGATTTAATTTCTGAATTTGATAAGCCAAACACACAAGTCTTCATCCTTTGTAGTTGTGAATATGTAATTTGGCATATCTAAATCCTAAATTTGATAAAATATGCTGATTGGGGCTTTTTTTTTGCTCTGGAAATCAGATTAACAACAATGATGTTCAGCTTTGAAAGCTCTAAACTTCAGGTTTAGAATGTGACTATTGTGAGGCTTGAAGCAGTCGAGTAGTAGAATGCTGATACTGTCTTCAATATGTAAATTTTTCAGTAACAAAAAAATGAAAAAGCTTCAAAAATGTATTGCAAATAATCGAGCTTCATTGAAACAAAATAATCAATCAGTCTTTGTTTCAATTAAAGAAAATATTTTTTTATGTTGTGTCCTGGGGCACATATATGCTAAGAAAGTTAGGATAATTCTAGGGGCCTGTGATTGACGGTGGCCCTAAAAAATAGAGCATGAAATATTTTTTCAGCACATGGTTTATTACCTTTAATCAGTAATAACTGATTTCATCTGTTTTTTATTTTCTCATTTTGGGCAAAAAGCAAGCAAGCAAACAAACAGAGATCCTTTCCTATCCAATCTTATCACCTAGAGTCACTATTTACGTGAATTGTTTCAGTGTTCCCCCTAAAGCAGACGCTAATTGTGTTTGCTAGCAGTGCCTAGCAAGGGAAGAGTGCTGTGAGGAGTGTGAAAGAGTGGCATCATGTATCATATGAAAGACTGATTTCCAAAAAATTAGAGAGAAAGATAAGAGAGAAAGAAGAAAGGGCAACAGTATGTCTCCCAATTCTTTGCAAAGTAAGGGGGGTTAAGTCCATGTGTGGTGGAAATGTATTAGTTCTTGCCACAGTAAAATAGGCTGCTGTTAAATCCCCCAACATTATCTGCTTAATATATTCACAAAAAATCTGTAGTGCAGTGTTTCCCCTACAAGAGGTGTCTCCTCCCCCCCCCCAAAAAAAAAACAAAAAAACACAGTCCCTCCCTCATGAAGAAAGTTACGAAGCTTGCTCATCTTATATGCATTTCACTGTCCTGAGTCATGACTGCTCTTCTCTTGTTTCCCTACCAAGGTCATGTCTTTTTCATGGTTAAGCATACGGCTAAGAGGAAAATCAAGAGTTATTGACAGCAAAGATACAGTGCTGCCAGAATGGCGCTTTGTGAGTTCTTCCTCTGAGTGAGGAAATGGAATACTTGCAGTTTGCATAATCCAGTTGAAATTCATATTCATTTTTAAGCACTTCAAGATATGCATGAAAGTGTATGTTATGCGAGAGAGATTATAAAAACATACACATGATCAGTTATCATTTTGATATTTAGGGTGGACTGATTGATTCATGACGTCAACTCATGCAATGAGTAACATGAAAGAAAACACTCTACCTAAACATTTCTGGTAGCTGTCAAATAGCAGCCATAGACTGTACGATATCGGCACAGGGAATTTTCTCCAGTCTAGTCCAGTCTTCAGCTTGTAAAATGATTATTTCAAGTATTAAATCAAGTAGTTCACTAGTAGGACAATAATGTGGATAGGTGAAATAGTGCAGACATTCAGTCATTCAAGGCAGTTAAAAGTAATAATTCATGTTACTGACAAGATTTGGTAAATTAAAAAAATTTTCTTCCTGGCCTTTGCCTGTGGCACTTGCCACGACCACCCTATTCAGTGCCAAGATAAACCCTGATCTTTTATTTTGCTCTGATTGTTATTATTTAAATTTTTTTTAATCACACAAGTTAAGTGTAGGCATCAAGCTATGTAATGTTTTTCATCCTGTTCAGTGGGTGAAGTTCAGTTAAACACTGGCCAAGTTTATTCCTAAAGGCTCACAATCTTAAATATTTGCCATGTCTCCCTTTTTTATCACACCTTTGATTAATTTTTCCAAGGTCACCACATTTTCTTTCATACATTTATGATAAACTTGCCTTAACTTTAATGTTATTTATAGCTCTCTAGCTAGGTATCACACAGCAAACAAACAGACTGGAAATGCTAGTAAAGTTTTAATTTGAAGCAAAAGTACTTTGCAGAGCCAAGTGCATCTATTCCATTATTGATCATATACAAAAAAATGACTCAAATAAAAGTAAGAATTAAGTTTACGTATACTTTTTGACAGCAAAAACAGCCTCGAATGCTTTTTGGTTTTTCACAAAGGGAAAATAAAACACACGTGAGGTGGAAAGTACTCAAGTCTCTGTGTGTTCTCCATCTATTGCTTGGGCAATCTTCCAACACCCTTAGGCATACTGCAGCAACCTTTATAGTATATAATAATGTATAAAACAAACTGTTACAGTAGCCTAGTATGGTGTGTCAATCTGTTTTGCAGTTTGCCTCATTCCAATCCAGTGTCTGTGATGTACCAAGGAGTGCTCAATATTCCACTGCCTACAGTCCCAGCGAAAAGGTAATGCACAGCTCTCTTCTCCTTCTCCTCTTCTTTTTTCCTGTTTGACTGTAACAGTATTTTCTGTTAACACAGAAAAAAAATTAATTCAATAACTGTAAGGCAAGACATGATTTATGTTCTTATCAGATTTATGATTTGTTTTATGTGATTTTGAAAAAAAAATACCTTGCACAGGAGTCAATGGTTAAGAAAGTGTTTGCCTTTTGCTGGTATAAAGAAAGTTGTTTTGTGTCAGTGGTAAACAGAACACATCTATGTGCTGCTTCCTCCAACAGACCTTTGATAAGATTCTCATCGCCAACAGAGGAGAGATTGCTTGCAGAGTAAGACTGACTGACTCAAAAATATGTGCTGAAAATTAAACCATACTGTCTGTTGGTTTACTGGAGCTTTATTTTCAACCACCCCAGATGTAGGAGCTTGTGAGGAAACCTACATGACAGAATTTTAAAATTACAATTCCATCCTGACTTAAGGCAACAAGTAACAGTAGAACTCTGTGTTTTATTTAACATTAACTGAACAGTGAAGCATCACTGTTATGTTCTTTTTTCCATCAGGTGATCAAGACTTGTCAGAAAATGGGCATTCAATCTGTAGCTGTACACAGTGATGTGGACTCCAGTGCTGTAAGCTTCCATCTGTTTTCATTTAGTGTAAACATTGTGGTTGAGATTTAGATTCTTTTACTTCACAGAAAATCTCTGTTAACACTTTATCAAGTTTTCTAGGAAAAATGTCAGAGTTTCAGCATGACCATTTGTGTACTTAAAACTACAAATACTTTCTAATAACCATATTCACCATACCTTGCTGTTTAGGTAGAGAGTTTAGGTATCATTTTTAATTACTGGTGCAGATCCTGATATGTGAACCTTTTTGAGCAACTGTGTACTCTTAATAATGTATGTATGTATGCCATGTATGGATGTCCTTAAAGGTATTCCAGTTGCTTGCCACTTGTGGTTATTGGCTTTTGTGTAGAAAAAAAGAATGACTAATTTATGGTATTGAATTGATGCATATGCTTAGGCACTAACTGCCACTCAATCCAGTATTTAAGACTGCATCATAGGCATTTCTGGTGCTGGTATTGGTAAAGGTAATGTTGCTCTGAAAGTTAAAAAAACAAAACAAAACAAAAACTGACATCAACCTTTTAGCTGCTCCTTCCTTTTCTGGTAAGTGTGAACAAGGTAGTGTGCAAACTCTATGAAACAAATCCCCTCTAAATCCACTCTATGTGATAAATTGCGATTGGTAAAGATTCCCAAATGAATCCCAAATTGACCCTGATAGCTATGCCAAGTATTTATGTATGAGCATCAATTTCCGATGAACAGGTTAGCTCTTTGTATGGATGTCCTTACAAGAAGTGCCCAAATGTGTATGAATTGCTGAGTCATACACATCCTTACATTAAATATATATATATTTACAATAAATATCTCAGAGTGTCTTAAAGAAGTGTGTCTGTCAAGTATATATCTAACTTTCTACTGCTGAGATAACATCAGGCTTTAACTTTCTCATGTATGTGTGTACCTAGGTTCATGTAAAGATGGCTGATGAAGCAGTGTGTGTTGGCCCTGCACCCACCAGTAAGAGCTACCTTAACATGGATGCCATCATGGATGCCATCAGAGTGACGGGGGCACAAGCTGTAAGTATTTGTATGGCTCATAACAAAATGTGACTGTGATGGATAACATGATGTGTGCCTTATACACATGCTCATCAAGGCAACACATAGCTCCTCTTAACAGTGAACCGTATGCTATTAACCAATTAACTCTAGTGGTCACTGCAGTGGACAGCTATTCATGTTACCGGTAGGTTTGAGGATCTGTAACCAAACCAAAGTGAATGCACAATTCAATCTCTGGTGTCAGATTTGTTTCATAAGTGGTGAGTGCAATACAGCAGGCTCACAAGCATATTATTCTATTTCACACGCCAAGATACTAACTCCGCACTTGCAAAACAGAAGTCCTCAGGCACAGATCCTTGATGTCAGGATCTGTACAGATGGCCTCTGCAAGGGGCTCTATTGCTAAAGCAAAAAGTAAAGGTGATAACGGGCAGCCCTGTGCAGTGCCTCGTTCAAGTGAAAAAACAGGAGATTGTTTGCCATTTGTAATTACAAAGGCCTTTGGCGTCACATAGACCACCTTTATCCACTTGAGGAAGTTGGCACCAAGCCCAAAATTAGCAAGAACATGAAATAGGTATGGCCATTCTACCCTATCAAAAGCTATGTATCTATCCAGCGATACAACCAGTGCTTTGTCTATTAACTTCGCACCATACTGTATTATATTTAACAATCATCTTACATTATTACTTGTATTACGCCCCTTTATAAAGCCAGTCTGGTCTGCAGACACTAACTGTGGCAATATGTGCATATGAATGCAACACACTATACTTTTTTTATACATAGAATAAAGGTAAAAAATTAGATATATAAATTGTTATCTTCATTTTAGATGTCAAAAGGGTTTTGCGGCTCTCAGTGTTTTCTTGTCTGTGGGACAAGAAATGGCCAAATGGCTCTTTGAGTGTCTAAGGTTGCAGACCCCTGGTATAATCTATTACCAAGATGGTCTTTTACGGCTGGAATAGCCTGTGATTGAGTTTTTTCACTCACTAGGTTTGCAAGGTATCTACTGGGCTTATTTCCATACTCATACATTCTTTGTTTATAAAAAAGAAGGGACTTCTCAGCTTCCATCGTAAGAATGGTTTCAAGAGCAGTTTTAGTTGCTTCAAGCTTTACTCGTAAGTTTTCTGATTGGGTAGCATCATGTTCCTTTTGTAATTCTATCAATTGTTTTTCCAGCTCTGAGCATTTCAGTGCTTGGGTTTTTTTCTGATGTGAAGTGTATGACATTATGGCCCCTTGTATAAATGCTTTGTCTGTGTCCCAAAGCAGATGAGGTTTCACTTCAGGAGTTATATTTCAGTAATGAAGTGTTGGAACTGTTCTCTAAAATATTTTCTAAATGTAGGATCCTTCAGCAAATAGTTTTTAAATCTCCAACCACTACACTGCCGCTCGGTTGAGCATTAGAGCTCCAGGAAAATTGGTGCATGATCAGAAATCAGGATGCTACCTATGAAGCGAGATATTCCCTTTGCAGTCGACACTTATGGTGTAAAAAAATAGTCAATTTTGGATGAGGTCTTGTGTCCATTTGAATAGAAAGAAAACTCTTTGTCTTTGGGGTGCAGTGTTCTCCAAGTGTCAAGTAAATCTAATTCATTAAGACATTGTGCCAAGGACTGGCCTAGTTTTGGGTTGGATTGTGAGTAATTATGAGATTTATCAAGGCGGTGAAGACAACAGTTGAAATCGCCACCTACTATTGAGGAAGGATACAGCCAATCAGGAAACTGAGAGAACATATTTGTTTGTAAAGACGGCAAATCATGATTTGGAGGTGCATAGATACTCATAAATTAGGTATATTCCCCATACAAAAGGCCTTTAATCATAACGTATCGGCCAAGTTTGTCAGCTTTAACCTCCACTTCACTTAATGGGAGTGACTTGTATGTTAAAACTGCAACACCCCTACTTCTACTATTAAAGGAGGCATGATATACTTGGCCAACCCAGGCTCTTCTCAATTTAAGATGTTCTAATTCAGTTAAATGCGTTTCTTGCAACAAAGCTATCTGAACTCTTTCTCTTTTAAGGTAACATAAGATTTTCTTGCATTTAATGGGATTATGGATGCCATGTACATTCCAGGAACACGAGGCTATAGTAGTCATTGGTGTAACATATAAGTTGAATGATTAGAAATAACTGCCTTTCATCTGAAAGAAAACATTACAATATTAAACCTGTCACCTGTCGAAACCAGAACAAAAGTGGAACACAGAAGTAGAAACCTATGAAGAACCAAAAAACCCCACCCCCGACACTTCTCCTCGTCCCAATGAAGTGCTCAACTTTGTGCATCTTGCACTAAATCAAGTGCTCCTTTATAAAAAACATTTGACTGCAGACTAGAGCCCAACCAACACTGACCCAGCAAGGGCCCAACAGGGACACACTGGTATCTACCTACATGTTTACCAATATACTTAATAATCTGTTCCTCTCCAAAATCGGCATTAGTATCGGGCTCAGAAATTCCATATCGCTCGGGCCCCACTGCAAACACATTGTTGAAACAACTAAATACAACCAACTAGGCCATTTTGCATAAATAAAGCCTATATAATGACGAGCAGTGTTGGGAGTAATGCATTACAAAAGTAATGTGATTACTGTAATGCATTGCTTTTTGCTGTAACGCGGTAATG
>JAPZDY010000003.1:275087-288173 GCA_029783645.1 Ctenochaetus hawaiiensis | reverse complement strand
AAGTGTCTTGAGACAACTATGTTGTGATTTGACGCTATATAAATAAAATTGAATTGAATTGAATTGAATTGAATCTATCAGAAACGTGCAAAAGAATATTAACGTGGATTTCTGCATAAAATGTAAGAACTGAGAGACTTGTAACACATTTTCCTCCGACTTTTAGTCCCAAAACAAAAAATCTCAAGGTATGCTGGAGAAACTCCGCCCACACATCCCCCAACATAGTACAATATATCTACTCGTCAGTATACTGTTGTCATTTCTGTATCTATTGCGATTAATCATATTCTTTGGCTCCTTAATTATCAAAATTAACCTACTGATTTAAAAAACACTAAAATATCTATCAGACAAAAACTAGACTAAAATACTTTTGGTTTTCTTTTGACTGAAATAAGACTAAAATGCCAAGGCTTTAAGTCAACTAAAACTTCATTAAAGAATAGAATATGATTTAATATGATAAAAACTAACAAGGACTTTATAAACAGGGCTAAAACTAGGACTAAAATTAAAAAGAGCTGACAAAACGTACACTAGTGTATGGAGGTAAACAGGAACATATTTGCCCACTTCCTCCATTTGTGCAGGATTGTCATGAATGTTGACCAAGAGAGGCGAAAAAGTTACATTAAATTCTGATACACATATCTGATACATCAAATCTATATCTGATTTAGAGCCACATATAAAAATGGCCCCAATCTGATTAGAAAAGATAAGAATCCATGTAATTTTTTCTGTTCATACTGTCAAGAAAAAATTAGATCTGGGTCACCTAGGGAGGGAAAAATCAGACTCCAGCAATATGGGCTTGCTGTGTAAATGTAGATACTGGCCTTGAGTGTGTTTGTGTCAACTTCAACTGCTGAGCTCCAAATCTTTAGCATCTGAATTTCTTAAGAGAAAAAAATCATTAAACTAATTTTGTAATTATCTGCAACCTAGTCTCTGTCCTAGAATTTTAGCATATTCAAACAAGAATTACCACCCCACAATATGCCCCCATGAACCAGTGAAGATGCAGTTTACATCCATGTCTTACCTTCTACAACTTTTAAGTGAGAAGATTTAAGGGCATTTAGATAAAAGTATTAAGAGGTTTTTTGAGAAATGGAAGGAATTGTTACTTTGAATTTTTTTATTTCAGTGAAAAATTTACAGTAAGAAGCACTTGCTTAGAGACAGAGGAGTGCAAAGGACTGATAAAGCGAGTCATCACAAGTGCAACAATAATAACCTATAGGCCAATATTAGCAAAACCAATGAGCTCTTGCCCATTGCAATGCTCTAACTATGGATGTTGCTGCAAAGCCACAAAAATTCTAAAATGTGGATGCCTCACACATCTTCAATCTGCAGCACAGAAGATCTAAACAGCAGAGTTTCAAGATGGGCAACCAAGATCAGTGTCATCAATTTAATATCTGACAAAATATGATATGATCATAATCTCCCCTTATGTTCCTGAGTTATAGAGTTAAAGAAATCCTGAAAATGTTTTTGCAGAACCTTATGATGTCACAGCGAAGTTGACATTTTATCCTTCCAGATCTTATGTGAAATTTTAGCATTGAGTGTAGGTTCTTGCGCCATTATATACACAACCCAAAACATTTTGCCAACAGCCCTGACTATTGCTAGTGCAAGAACAAAATAAAAAACCATGGACATGTTAACAACACTAAAAATTAGATTTTTCTTTAGGAGAAGGTCTGTGTCAATTAAAGACAACTAGTCGTAAATACATCAGCAAATTTGTCCTTAGTTTCCTTCAAAAAGCCTTATTCATAGCTCTCTCTGTCTGATCCATTCTCCCTGAACCTCGGACCAATAATTGCCTAAAACCAAAAGAGCTGCTTTGGATTATGAAGCAAAACTCGACAACTTCTATGACACTTCTGATTAACAAAATGTACCTTAATTTGCCCTTTTAAATATAATGTGTGAAATCTCCTTTCATGATGCAAAGGTTTTACAAGAGTTGATGACTAAAAATCTATGTTTGATTGACATACAGCATGTTTTCAAATCAGTCAGCATACTGATCCAGGAACTGCAGGTGTTTTTAAACTATAATTTGCTACAGGTTTTAGCAACAGAGTGAAGAAAGTTTCTGTAGTTTTTGATCTTTAACCTTTACCATTAACAAACATCACGATTTGGCTACTCACATAGCCTTTTAGTGGCATTATGTCCAATCCCGCATGGCATACAGGTGCCATTAAGCCCATCCACAATTGGAACGCAGTTCCACTCTCATTAATTTGTAGTGTAAGATGGTTTTATAAAAGTGCTTAGGTAGTTTTCAATATGCCACAGTAGAAGGTGTCCAGCAACAGGAAAAGTTTAACAGTAACTCTGAAAGTGCACATCTCCTACACGTGTTTCCTTGGCTTTATGTCAATGGTTATTCCACTGATGACCGCAATCAAGAAGCCTTTATAGTGTTGTCCTCTGGGCATGGTAACTCTGTGCTTCATAAACTACTGTATTCTATTACAACTGAACATAATCGCTTGTTCAGTATCTGTCTTGGTCTTGGCTGTGGATGTCCCTAGTCCATTTTATCATAGTCTCTGGAGACCGATAGAGAAAGATCAGTTTTGAGTAAAGTTCCTCTTCCAGCTCTAGCTCTCCAGTCTCACGCACCTAAAACACACACAAAAAAAAATAAGTTTGTCAAATAGGGCTACTGAGAAATTTTCTATTATTTACCAAAACACTTCAAACGTCATGGAGTCAACCATATGCTTTTTTGGAAATATTGTTTAATAAAAACAGTACATCTATGCTGATGATTGGATTAGACAGACAATCATTATTTCTCAGCTAAAACCAACCTGTTCAAATTTGTGCAAAAACTAGTAACCATACAATTTGTCTGCTCATATGCACACACTGCTCACTAACCAGGAAGATGTCTGTGCAGAGTTTGAGGATGCGATCCACACATGGCAGCTCCTCAAACATGATGGAGTGGGAGATCTCACTAAAGAAGCCTCGCACAAACTTTCCAATGACTAGGACCACAGACACATACAGACCCATGATTCTGGAAGGTGAGATAATTGTTATAAAAAAAAAGAACATCACGGCACCTGGGATGTAAATTGGCTTTTTGCAGAAATGTAAAATCAGTAATCAATAAGTATATAAAATAGGACAACTTACTTGTTTTAACTGTCAAAACTTTGAAAGTTCTTAATAAAAACTTCTCTTTAGCAATTCATGGCTGGGCTGCAACTTGTATATCACCTGTCTTTAAACCAACTGTGCTTCCTGGGGTCAGTAGCTGAAAATGTTTTTATGTTTATTTATTTATTTATTTATTTTCAGAAAAGAAAAAACAAATTTGGCCATTTTTTTTGTATTTCATATTTAGAAACTAGCAATATACTCTGGTGTAACTTGCACCAGCCTCATTTAGGCAAAACACTACTACTCCTGTCCAAGTCAGCTTACAGTTATTACACACATCACATTACTCTTTCAGGTAATGCTCTGACTTTGCAATTTCACTACTGCATTTTAAAAATATAAAATGGCCTTGCAACAAATTTTATCAGTTATTTTCCTGTCTCATTATATGTTGTGCATATATGTTACTACTAGATATCAAAGGTGACATGTCTTTGTCTAATTTTAAATTGCTCCTTTAAACATTTTGGATTTTTCTCTTTAGCATTACATATGTATATATTTGGCCCATGCACTCATGTTTGTGGGGGTTTTGTTCCTTACCCATATCCAGCCAGGAACCCCAGGCTGGGTGGACTGACTTTGTCATTGAATATGACTATGGGCAAAACTCCACAGGAAGAGGGGTCACAGCCTGCAATAGCAATGTCCCACCATTCCTGGTTTCCACTGCCATTGAGTGACCTGTCACTCATTAAGGAAAGGGTAATATTCAGGTAACCATCTTCGTTACCTGCAAAGAAACCAATCACCAAAAACAGGCAACAGAGTGTGAAAAACAAATATTAATACTGGTATCCAATCTGAAATTATGTCACTGTATGTCTGGTATTTGTCTCTGTTTTTGGTAGCTAGAAAGCAATAGATCAACGGCGTCAAAACAGGCACTTCAGTTTTTTTTTTGTTTTTGTTTTTTAATTTTAATATTATTTTAACCTTAAATTAGTAAAGTCTGACCTTCATGTAGCTGACTGACTGGTTTGGCTTCAGCTCCATTAGGGGCACGTATATATTTAGGAAACATATTAGGAATATGCCTGGGAAAATAAGAAGACAACCATCTGTAAGATAAAACTGCATGTTTGAAATTAACAAAAAAAACACTTGTTTTTACATAAACATCAAAAAGAAAACTTACACAGGCCCAGTGCGATTGCCAACCAATACTGAGGCCAGATATGCTCTTACTGGGTTCCCAGGTTCCAGGTCTATAGAGTGTTTGTCAAAGGTATGTTCCACTGTCCCTCCTTTACCCAGGTCTCTGTCAGAGACAGACACAGTCAGCTTTTAGACGAAACCTTCAAAGCTACAGCATGCACACCCAATAAATACTGATAGGCTATATTGGGAAAACTGTCTTACAGAAAGAAAAGAAAATGACAACAAAAATGACACAAAAATAAACAGGTGTCCATATAATGAGTCTTGAATTATCTCAGAAGACACTTGTCTTTTCACTCATACTCAAAGTTTACTGTATGTATAGTAACTTATATTAGCTACAGCTTATTTTAATTCTTGCACTTTATTCTTGCACATTTTGGGCAAACACAAAAACTCTATGTCTGGTGGTTGCAAAACAAACCCCTGCTGTTACCTAAAATTAAAAGGTGTTTTTTTTATATATTTTGGTACACCTCAGACTTGTGAAAAATTGTTAAGCTCAGCAATAATTTGGCATTGTTGGTACACTGATATGATATGGTACTTCACAAAATGAATGCCATAGCATTGTTTATTTACTGTGGCTTAGGAGGTAGAGTGAGTAGTCCACTCACAGAAAGTCTTTGGTTTGATCCCCAGCTCCTCCAGTCTGCATGACAAAATGTGCTGTACAATAATCCCCAGTTTGTTTTGTCATATAAAAACTTTCTTATGAACAGGTTGGTATAAAGCCCTATGACTGGGCAAATGCTGAGTGGTCAAAATACAAGAAAGGAGCCACATAAATGCAGCCAAGTTATTGATTGTTTTTGTTTTGCCTTTCAAGCATTACACATTGTAACAGTGTCACATTTACAAGAGTCATATTTTACATTATAATTACCAGCATATTTTAATAGAAGAAAAAAGCTACTTATCAAAATCACCCAATTAAAAGCAGTAGTCAGTAAAGCAGCTCCCAGAATATGCAACTAAAGTATTTGTCACTGAATGGCAGAGTTTTACAAAATGCTGATACCATTTGGGAAAGACAAAACTGCCAACCGAATAAGCTCAAGTAAGGCTATACAGTGAATGTCAGTGATCTCAAGGCTTCAAAGATTTTGTTTACAAAAGCTTCAGAACCACTACAGAATAGCAACAATTATTAATGTCATTTATTAAAGCAAGTTGTAAACTTTAGCATGTTAATATTAGTTGGGAATCACCCAGTTAGGCTGGTGGTAACTATGCAAAGTGCATTACATAATATTGGGATTTTTTAATAAAGGGCACATAGGTTTTACCTCTGGAAATTCCAGGCCAGACGTAGCGTCAGGTCAACAGGACTTTCGAGTAGTTCTTTAATGACTTCCTTTCTGCTGGGGGGACTGATCCTCCACACTGATCCTGAACTTCCTTCGATCATGGCCGTCACAATATCCTCATAACTGTAGAGAGTGATGAACTGCATTGCTACCTAGATATACATACACATGCACATACACATAATGTAATGCATTAAATATATAAAAAAGTCAGAAAACTCAAGTATGTTTTTTCGCGCGCGCACACACACGCAAGCACATAAGCACATGCACGCACACACAAGCATAAACACAAACACAAACACAAGAAAATGCTATAAAATCTCCATGTTTACACTAAACACATTGAATTCAAAGTGTACTTAGAGTAGGAGAGAGTAGTCAAAACAAACAGCAAAGTGGACAGTTACTTTAGAGGTTTCAAGGTTTCAGCATAAAGAATTCTATAAACATTTTTCATTGACCATAAGCCCATACATGTGTGCTGAGCATGCTAGAACAAACACTTTAGAGTGAATGATTTATTAAAAAGTGTGATTTTACTGTCGTTCTGGTTATGCTATGAAACAAATTAGAAAAACTTTCTTAAAAGTTTCTGTATGTTGAACAGCTGACAATAATAGCATGGGAAATGAAGAAGTAAGTAAGCGAGAAGCTTTTCAATGACCTTACTAACTATATAACAGATACTGTGATGTGGGTGGACAAATGAGGTGGTGTAAATTGAGAAGGGAAGGAGACATAGTACTGATTTTTGTGGTAACCCAATAGAAAAGGTGTAAAGAGATTAATGACAAAAACTGTGTCACTGTCAAAAGCTCAAGGACATGACTTTATATGGTTAACAGGTAAAGTAAAGTACAGAACAATAAAGTTATGATAAAGTAGTGACTGTTTATGGCAAGACAGAAACTAGGAGAAAGGCAGCCATGCAGACTTTATACTGAACTCAATACCTACCGGATTATCTCCAAACTTTTCTGTGAGTTGGTCATATTCAGCCTCTGTGAAGGGCTGGATAGACTGCTGCTGCACACTCATGGTGAACAAGGGCTTGACATACATATGGGAAAAAACATTAGTTGATTATGCACATTTTACCGTGTCATGTTGTTATTTGTGTTTTACAATTATGTCTACAATTATGTTTCATTCTATAATTCATTTTGCTGTAAGGTATGCACTCTATCTATATGCACAGACAATGATGAGTTAATGCAAATTCCGTTCAATGCTGCTTTTCTCTTTCTTTTTTTTTGATGTGTGATTAACGCATGCATACATGGCCTGCCCCGTAGTTTGTTTTTTGCAAGTCACAAGTAAATCTTGAGTCTTTGCTCTCACATCTATTGTCAAGTTTCAAGTAAAGACAAGACCAGTCCAAAACAGCTTTCCTCTAGTCTATTACGTTGACAAAAAAATCATGTATGGTTTTAAAAATTTTTAATAACTTCTTAAAATAACATTACGACTTCATTCAAAAGTTGCTTTAACTCCTGTTGACATTTTGTATAGAGGCAGGAAGGAGAGGCAATAAAAATTGCATAAACGTAACAAATGCATAAACAGTTTCATTCACCGAAACAGTTGTACTTTTTCTGTGTCTCAGGGCCCTATGATTGATTGCATTTGCAAAAGATCAAATTGGCCAAAGTTTGTCAGTCATTTATACACGATGGGGCTGCATTCTTGAGGAATGATCCCCTGACAGAGTGTTGTAGGACACCAACACAGAGTAAGGGGGTCTTGGCCCATGCACATTCACTTCGAGCCAAGCCTGTCCCATTAGCTGTATTTATGGGCTCAAAGCCTGATTTAAACCCAATATATTTTAATAAGTTTGTTGGTAATGAAATGGCAATGAAGGTTTTAAACTACAATCCGAGTTGAGAGAATGACAGTACTGTTTAAATGAAATGTTAATACAGGGTACATTTAGAACTGATAATTAATTTGTGATAGATTTGTGATTAATTGCAGGATAACTGTGGACATCCATGCGGTTAATCAGGATTTCATTATTTTTAAATGATTGACAGCCCCAATATATACTACTATATACTACTTATTGTTATCTCAGGAATTAAACTAATCTCTGTACACAACCTGTAGTGCTTGGGAACCGAAGTCATGCCGTACTGCACTGTGGGATGTGTGGCCACGTTGGAGACTATGGTAGTAGTAAACAAACCATTACGGTTGAGTTGAATCAAATCAAGTGGAGGAAAAAATGCATTAAAAGCGGAAATGGAAGACGTGGAAACATTACACACGACAAAGGAAAAGATGCTCAGGTCGTGTACACGTGGATGGACGAAGACAACACTCAGAGGCTTAAGGCAGCACTAGAGGTTAAAAGGGTGCCCAAATGGCCAAATGTAACCTTGCACAGCCTAGGCAGATGAGACAAGCAGGGAACAGAGCCAGGTTGAGCACCACAGTGCTACAGAGCCCATTGTTGCAAACAATCAAAATCCACCTGTGCTGCCTGTGTGTGCTCGCTTGCTTTCCTCTTCTCTTTTTCAGGCACTGGTCGAGGTGGGGTCATGATTGAGGTGATTAACCACACCTAGGCCCGTGTGGTTAAATACCTCTCCTTCCACTCGATTCTCTCTCACTTCATTTGCTCGCCCATGCTATACATGTGGGCATTGTGGTGCAGCTATTTTGTTTTGCTTTGCACACTCATACACTCACATATCCACAAAAACCTACACAGCTGATTACTGACCCTGACGTGCATTTATGTTCGTTTCTAAAATAATAATGTATTATTTGCACTCAACCTCATCTATACTCCCATTTATTGTTGCAGTTAAGAGCTGGGCTGTAACAAATACAATACACAATAAGTTTAAAATGTCTTTGTACTAATTAAAGAGAGACATTAAAATGATTTTCACTTAATA
Organism: Ctenochaetus hawaiiensis; assembly: GCA_029783645.1. NCBI lineage: Eukaryota > Metazoa > Chordata > Actinopteri > Acanthuriformes > Acanthuridae > Ctenochaetus > Ctenochaetus hawaiiensis. The sequence goes on along the minus strand of JAPZDY010000003.1, from coordinate 279,589 downwards.
ATCAGTTGTGTTATGTTTTATATGACCACTTTTGTAGAATCATCGTGTATAAGTAAGAGGCTACTAATGGTATGACAAAAAGGCTCAGGGGGTACACAAGACAAAAAAGGTTGAGAACCATTGCTCTAGACCATTGTCTGTTTTTGTACTGCTGGGGTCATGTGAAGCAATGCTCCACGCTGTGACACAACAATGTTTTCCACAACAATAAGTTATACTAAAGATAAAGCAACGAGATAGAGAAGAGAGAGATAAAGCAAGTCCAAGCACCTAACTTGCTACAGCAAAACAGACTCAGTAGCTTTCGACATGGCTGACTTTCCCATAATGCAGTGCGGCGTGACGACACAATCCCAAGCCCTGAATAACTTTGAGAGAGGATAATCAATGATCCGTAAGGATTCCCAGTCTTCCAGATTCCTGGGAAATGTGCTGATGAGATGATCAGAAAAAGTACAGACTAAAAGTGTACCATACAATTGAGTCTATGACGCAATTTAAATGCTTATGTCTTTCAACCTCCACACTTTGACACTTTTTTTTTTTGACGCTCTCTGTACTCTTCAATTGAAGGCTGGGAAAATACTGATAAATTTAAAATTGAATTGTCAAACATGTCATCTTGTAATAGAGGTGATTTTCACAAGACCAAGCAAAACTTAAATGTATAAGGCAGCTATATCAAGTGTTTTATGTTCATCAGTTTAACATGATGTACATACTAAACAGATTAAAAGACCAGCATTCACTCCTTTTGTCTAAGAAATGTTATCAATACCTGGAAAGCTGAAATAGAAGTTTTAAAACCAAACTGTAGCTTTAGTGTAGTCCTGAATTTATAGGGAATATTTTGCTATTTTAACGGCAACAGTACAGTAACAGGAACACAGACTGCTGTATGAAATGTTGATTACCTCATATCCTCCCAGCTTGACAGTTACTGTGACATCAATGGGGTGGTTAATTACACCCACCACTGATCTGACTAGTGAAATGAAGAGAAGGGGAAACCAGATGATGCAGATTAAAAAGAAGATGATGAGTCCACCCATGCCATATTTCACTATCTTCTTCTTCTTCTGTCCTTTAGGTTGTGGGTATTTCTGAGGGCAGAAAAATTTAGAAGTTTTGAAACTTTAGCAAAAATACAATGTTCAGTATTCTCTGTCAATGTAATGATAAATATGATTTAGAATAAATCTTCCATGGCAAAGTGTTGAAGGAGTTTGCGTCTCTTTGTAACTTTGTGTTATCAGGAGCAATAGTCCCTGGTAAGAACTCCTTAGGCAAAGTTGATCTGAGGTGAGATGCCAGACCAACAGTGATTCACAGACCCTTGGTTAATGGGCAGTGTTGAAGCTGCAGCACCTCACCTTGGACAGAGAAAATGAGGGACCCTCTCAATGCCAACCTAAGAGGGGAGCTCTTTAAGACACCTGAGTGTCTGGTAACTGGGTCTTGACCCATAGGGCCAGGTTGGGCACAGCCTGAAAGAATTAGGAGGTCGTTAAGCTAACTTTTCAGACTTGGATGATCCACAGGTCTTACTGAAATAATAGGAGGCCAGAGGGACATCCTGTTTGTAAAAGGAATTTGGGAGGGCTAAAGATCTGGACTTTTGTCATGGAAGTTCTGGCAAACGATCACATGGCTCAGGCTGTCCCTGACAGGGCATACTATCATAAGATGGAACAAGAACTTTAAGGAACTCCTAAATCTAACTTATATGTCCTCTGTGGAGAAGACAAAGTTGTAAGACTGTGGACTTGGGATTTAGAGAAGCTCTAACCACATCTCTGGTGGAAGTCTCTGCAGTAAGGGCTAGTACTAGCTCCTTAACGGCATAAGCACCGAGTCATGAGAGTCAGCCTGAGTTACTGAAGATTCCAAACATCGTTTGGCTATTTCATTATTAATTGTTTTGGTGTAATGTGAAGGCAAGGGACAGTGCCAGTGGACTGGTTCCAACTTTTACAAAAAAAAGAGCAGGTTGTGCTGCAATTATATGAGTTTTACACTGCTCAGCCTTCCAGAAAGAGCTATTTGGATTATGCCCCTTACCCTTTCAAGGTCACTGGGAGATCATAGGAGAATGCTCATCAAGTCTATGTATGCTTTTAATTATTTGATCCTCAAATAAAAAAGAGAGAATTTTACACAGACACAGAGGGAGAAGTCACTTTAAAACTCAGCCCCCAGCTGTCTGAAATTCCTTACTGACATGCTGTTAAGTTTACATAATGTCAAAAACTTTGACATGAAACCAGAGATAGAAGAACTGCATGCTTAATATAAGGAAATATTACAGTATGCCTTCTTTCATTCCCAAATCGTTATGCACTTAGCCTGTTAGTGTGATTTTAACACACTATGGGAATTCCTATTGATGTACTAATGGAAGTTAGCATGGCATCCGTGATAAAAAATATATTTACAAGCGATTTGTTTCATTTACATAGTTAACAAAAAATGGCAGAGTGAGCAGCAGGAAGGGAAGGACTTGACCCTAAAGATGTTATGCCTTGCTATCAATACAAACTGAGTATGTTACTGGCAGCCAAGCACAACCGCAAGTGCTCATGGTAAACATAGGGTCATGGTCAAAGTCATATCCACTTTATGAGAGGGACGTGACAAGCCACAGCTCATTTGTATATAAAACTACGGGCACAGGAAAGTATGCTTAAAAGAAGGCTGAAACAGGGCAATATGGGCATGCCTAAGCACATGATCCAAGTGATTTTTTAAGCAAGAAACTTCAAAGGCATGTTTTGGGGACCTCTGACACCTATAAACACTGTCAAAAGGGGCATAATATGAGACCTTCAAAATAACAGCATGAAGGGAAGGCAAAGTGCTCAGCTGTGTTACAGCTAATGCACCATAAACTCAAGGAAAGGCCAGAGTTCAACATGTCACTGATCCACAGACTGAGCTCTGAGTTATTTTCTTTACCACAAATTTAGTCTAAGTTAACAATGGAATGAATGTTTGTTCATACTACGCATAAAAAACATGTCAAAACAGAAAGTGTGTTTTTAAAAGATTATTTTGTGTGGTCATTACATTTTTGCTTCTATTTCTGGCTCCTGTTTTTTCCCTTTCAATTGAGATTTTTCCCAAAAGTAGCCTATTGCTAGATTAAACCATTTTAACTGATATCATTTTACTGAACCAATACACTTCATACCTTCTCTGTCTCACGGCTGCATTTAATGATGAAGATGTTGGCATAAATGTCCTCCACACACATCCAGTTTGATAGAGACAGAGTGGTGTCAGTCCAAACCCAGTCCATCACTGCTCTCAGCTCTACCAGGAAAGGCACCAGACGAAACCTTCACACACATACAGACAAACACACTCAACATTCATATCAAGCTGTTATTATATCATTTTTTGGTTTCTAACAATTGAATTTTATACCTGTGATATTATTTCATTACACACATGCCTGAAATAAATACTCATATATTCATCGAACCCCAAGACATGCTTATTCTTTGTGAAGAGATGTCACATTTATAATTGCAAAGCAGTCAGATGCATCCATAAGGAGAACGGAAATAAAAAAAAAAAGTTTTTTAGAAAGGATTGATTTGATAAATAAAATACGAATGCCACTAAATGGTTCTGTATGGCATGTGCACGTGCAGATACCTCTGCTGCTCCTGGAACAAGATGGCAAAGGTTGACCTGGACATTCTCCTGAATTAATTAAAACCCATCCACTATGCGCCCTGCACTTGCACCAGGTGTAAGACAGGGCCCTTAAAGTTTTCCATATACATTATGTTAAAAACAAATAATAGAGTCAAATAGAATGTAGTATATACACATATATAAGACACTGCAAATATTTTTACTGTATATTTTTGCAGATATAACTTTAATATGTGATATGAAAAATATATATGAATTTTAAATGTCTATACTTTTAAAGTTTTATGTCCCAGCATTTAATATATATGTTTGTACATGGTCATATATCACATTTTTTGTATATGTAATTTTAACACATCTCTGTTTCTTGGAACTTCTCTTACAAATGTAATTCTTATTAATAGCACAGACAACTTCAGACTTGCTTCGTGTACATACCCTTGGAAGAGAAACAGGTTGAGGTGGTTGTATTTCTTAGTGAGGAAGTTGCCGAGGATACGAGTGGGGTATCCACAGCGGATCTGATAAGCCGACAGACCGAAGTAAATACACTTGACAAAGTACCAGAGCTGGGCCACAAAGTTCTGATTAAACATCCTAAACAAAGCAAGTGAGAGACAAGGAAGATTAAAGCATGTTAAATCATCATATTTGTAGTAATAATTTGACTCAAAGACTAAATTTTAATTTTCTCTAATATTGTACTATAACCCTGAATCAAAAGTCACATTGTGATTTACTATGAAAATTACGGTGCAATAAATATGTTATGTAGTTGGTATCACCTTTCAGTGACAGCAGGCAGGATGAAGAACATCCACAGGTGGATCCCAAACACA